>JAIUZE010008725.1:0-93736 GCA_022085475.1 Heliosperma pusillum | reverse complement strand
GGACTCTATTATGGTCACTGCCCGACAGAGTGTCTCCACAGTCTGTCTATGTAAACGACCAGTCATCTCCATGACCCCATGGTGCTAAACCAACCATCGATCGACTTACAATCTAGTCACTTCGAGACGTCACCTCAAATGAGTGACTAGGGACAAAACACTAAGTTCATCCTGTTCACTTGAATTGGGTTCAACTTTTCTTTCAGCCAATTCAGATAAACAACGTATTAAAATTTAGTCAAACTAAATAAGGAGTTTTTAAAGAAACTCTAACAATAAATGTGATTATCTAATATTTGGAAAAAATGATACGTTATCAATAATTTCATATCTCATAATCTCTAGCAATTCAGGTACATATTTCAATCCTATTGAAATGACATAACTATCATGTTCAGCCTACAAAAGGCATGGCTGCATGGATTAGCAATACTTGCATCTTTCCCACCGTTCTGATTGCTATTTCTCTTTGTCTACGTAATCTCATATTAAATAAAACTTTCTGAGCACATGTCTAGGTTTGAATCTAGACTTAGGACTCTTGGCCTAAATGTAGCTCCCACTATTTTACCAGTATCATGGGATAGGATATACAACTATAGGAACTACTTCTAGTTCCTCCAATACAGTCGAATCCAAGCTATCTTCATATGCATCATCATATGACGCAATGTACTCCATTTCCGTTGTGAAATCCGCAATGATAAACTGCCTGGAACATTTACAGCGGATACATGACATTTATAGTTTAAAATGTCACTTCTACTTGGAACCTTTCCAATAGTCTTTTCTGCTTGGAACTCTTCCAACAGATAAATCTTCTATAAAACACAGCCAGCTCGTGATTTCAAATCACTTTGATCAGTTTGGAAACTGAAGTCTGTGTAACCCGTACACGCAACTCATTTTAAACTCCAACCACATGGAACATATCTTTTTAGTCCTTCGCAAGTACTAAGGATGTTCATTATGGCTATCAAGTGACTCTCACTTGGATTTGATTGCAAACGACTTGTCATGCTCAAAGCATGCGAAATGTCGAATTGAGTATACATCACAGCGTATATAATTGATCCCGCAGCGGAAGCAAAAGGAATCAATTATCATGTGTTCAACTTCCTTGAACTAGTCAAGATCTTATCAATATAAGAATTTTGACTCAATGCTAATAATCCTTTTAGATTTAGCAGATATCTAAAAGATGTTTCTACTTTCTCCAAATCTTCATCATCCTAAAATGATTAATCTGTCTCCACATTAAGACTAATGAAAACCATTTACTCCCACTAAACTTCAATGTATAAACTAATTCCTCTAGATATCGAGAAATATTTTGCAACATGATTGCACACTATTCCCAACTCTTTAAAGTGCTTACTTAAGACTACTCTTAAGCTTGCCATAGGATCTACGAAACCACAGGTGAATATAAAATATTCTACCTCTTCTAGAATCGTATTCAAGAAGGTGGTTCTTCAGATCCAATTGTCATCATACTATTATGATATGCTGTAATCGCTAAGTATATTCGAATGGATTGAAGAATTAAGGTTGGTGCAAAACTCTTTGCCTACCAATTTATCTTTGAAAACATTTTAATGTTCATCCATGCAATTTTCGATCTTAAAAATCAATTTACATTGAAGAGGTCGTACTTCTTCAAGTAAAATTTACCAGGTCACATACCTGACTCATCATGCCTGGCGTCCATAACGAATACATGACTCACAGCTCATAGGCAAGAAGTTAGGACTAGAAACATCTTTTTATAAGTTTACAGTTAGAATTCATCGTGCTAATTAAAGGATGGATAAATTCCACCTGACCTCCTAGGTTTCCGAATAACAACTACTGAAGCAAGCATGAGGAAAACTTTTTCCGACTATATGCTCAGTTTGTGGCTCTTGAAACAGTTCTCCCACTCTCTATCTTATCACTAAATAATCGTATTTTTATTGAAAGACAGCATCACGAGTCACAAACGCTTTGTTCTTCGTGGTCAATGTGGGATTATTGAGCACTTGTTTCATTCAAATAACTTATAAATTAGGTACGCTACCTACCCATATCGTATATGGAATGAAATCAGACTGTTTTAAATGTGTTTTAATATGGTGGGAAAAGAAATAGCAGACAAAAATATTAAGATCCCAAGGTTAGTCAAATGGCTCATTTTGACTTGACAAAGACAAAACCATATCGTATAAGGTTCTGTATCTCTATTCAACAATACCTAATCTCATAATGTATGTTAGAGAAGTTAACTCGTGAAACTATTTCACAATACTTTTGGTGAAAATCAAAGTCAATACTTAGAAATTTACATTTACGATTTACTCGTAAGTCCTTGTCTAATACTCTTGGTGATTAACTACTTCACGTTGAAGCTCTTTGAACTTTTCAAAGATTTCTCATAACACCTCATTAAGTAGAATCAATTGTAATATCTACTTAAATCGTTGGTAAATAAAGTAAAATAGTCATAACCATCTCTAGTTGTGTTTGTTATTGGACCACGCATATTCAAATCTAATAGGGCCAATAACTCACTAGTTCGATTTCCTTTTAAATAAAAAGGGGACGAATCATCTTGCCTTGAATACAAGATTCGCACGCACCATAAGATTCAAAATCAGATGGTTTAGGGATAGTTGTCAATACTAGCCTTTTAATGTGCTACACAATCAAGAATTAAGATTAGATTAGGGTTACCAATTTTGAGCCTTTACAATCTATATGACAAGTAATTACTAGTTTAGGTCAAGAATATAATTACCTTTGATTGGTATGGGATAACCATTTACCAAGTATAGGCATAAAAAGATACAACGCTTGTTCTATTCACAAAAGTGAAACACTTGTGTCGTACACAAAAGTGGATACTATATTCTTTATTTAGAGGTCATGTACATAATAACGTTTATTAAAGTATACCTCTAAATCCAAAACTAGATTGATCACATTATAACTTTTATATGTTTCTATAGAAATAAAACTACAATAGTTATATTTCCCTTGTAGGTCGACATTTAATCATGGTTAGTCGTCGCACGAATCATTATTATATGCATTGAATACATTGATGAAAACCATAATAGGTATCTAATACCCAAAAATTGCATTTAGCAAAATAAATGTCGATCATATAGATATTATGGGTGAAAATAGTACACCCAATTTCTAACTCTTTAGAAAACTTGGGGAAGATTCTTTTCTTGTGTCCTACACTGTAAAATAGAATCGTCAAAAGTTGGGTTCGACACCTTGCTTGGGTTTTGACTTTACTATTCAAAATAGTCTTGCCTTTTTCCCTTGCCTTGTGTCAAAGTCTAGCCAACCTACTCTTGAACCTTGTCTTAACAATTAAGAATATAAACATCATTCTTAGTGCTTCCACTAACTTTCATGAATCTCTACTTAGACAAGTATATTAGAATTATTGTGAAGACTATTCTTCATTTCATTCATGGTTTTCCTTCAAAAGGATAAAACTTTCATGAAGTGTCTACGGTTGATGGTTATTCATGATTTCAAATAAATCGATTAACCTAGTCGTCCCAACTGATTTAGCCTCTTTTGAGGTAAGCCTCGATAAGGAGCATTATGACGACATACCAAATACAAATATTTTCTTTGGAGCAGCAAAATTTGATGTACCATTGTTATAAGAAGGCGTCACTAAATATTCAAAACGCTTTTGACTAAGTGTGACTTATTCATTTACTCTTCATAAGAGACATTTGCAATGGTGAATATGAGGATCAAAAGATAAAATTCATTTTGTCTTTAGCTACGGTGGTTTAAACGGAGATCGCAATCAAAATGCTACCGTATAAAATAATGGAAACTCCTTTCCACGATTGAACGGATTTACAAGTTCGTAGAAGGAAAAATATTTGTCATTGCGCGAATAAATATGAACGGAAAATAAACATTCATTGCTTATATATAATTTACTTGTAAAACAATTTTAAACAAGTCACTCATATAATGACCCCTCACGAAATTATATAAGTGATTCCAAGACCCATCTTTAGACAAAAATAGTCATCGTATGCTACCTTTATCTAAAAATGGTAAGTCAATACTTGACTAATTCTACACTTAGAACTCTTGGTTGACGGATTTCAACTAAATCCATCTCCTAGTCCCAAGATAACGCTTATCTCGTTGAGTCCAATCCAATTTTGGCTTGTGATCGCATCACCCTACTTACCCGAGGTAAAAAGGGACCCACGAGCGTGGTAGCCCTAATGAACACGGGGTTCATAGGTGCTTCAATTGGTAAGGCTAAATCTCAATTTTTTTTTTTTTTATTATGTGAGAGGTCTTGTCAATTTTGTTATTAATTCCCTATAAGCGAACTAAGTCGGTGAATATTGAATAACTTTGAATTGACAATCGAGAAATAAAGATGCATGTTGGCGATTTTGGTATGAACGGAAAAATAAAGCAAGCAATTAATAAATTCTAGTATGGCCACCTACCTAATCTAATTAACTAGTACATTACAAAATCGGAAACCAACTCCTTGGCCCCTTGCCTCTTCATGGCACCGTCTTTTGGAACACCGACTTCGGGAATCTCCGTCTTCATAATAATTAATTACAAAAAGATACAAATAAAATTTCTATTATACATTTGATCTAAAAATGAAATTAAATTATTAGAAACGGCGATTCGAGATCGCAAATAAAGTTACAACCGAATCGCTATTCCCTTACATTACGGGTAATACCGATTAAAATAATCTAGGCCATACTAGGTACAACTTGCATTAAAAATTAAATAAATGACATTCATTCATTCAAAAAATAACAACATAAATAAAATGCTGAAAAAATCATGCCAAAATCGCCCTTAACACTTATCATGCTCATTCTAGCTCGGTTTTATGGATTTTATCGATTTTTACCCATTAAAAATCAATAATCAACACTTAAATCGTATTTAAGCTCAAAGTAATTATCTAAACTGATTTAGAACTCAAAATTAGTCCCCACTAACTTTGTTTGTATTTAATTAGTTCGAATAGATCGTATTTGCTAAATATAGAGGTTTAATCATAACGTTTATGAACTAAACCCAAAGTAAAATATAAAAATCATAAAAATTTGAAACCCAAAAATTTTGTAC
This sequence comes from Heliosperma pusillum, assembly GCA_022085475.1. NCBI lineage: Eukaryota > Viridiplantae > Streptophyta > Magnoliopsida > Caryophyllales > Caryophyllaceae > Heliosperma > Heliosperma pusillum. Next base: position 88,600 of record JAIUZE010008725.1, on the reverse strand, counting down.
ATTCTGGAACATATCCAGGAACTCTAAAAACAAGAAAAATTTGCCCAAAATTTTTGAATAAAGTTTATGAACAAATAACTTAATATTCAACGGTTTTATCAAATAAAAACCATTAAATATAGTAAAATAGTGAAACAAATTATAAAATTTCACCAAGATGATTTAAATCATATTATAAAATGTACCAAAAATTTTCAAGACCAGAAAAGGACGTTTCAATTTTATGATCATAGTAATCTCACTTTATTGACTTTTATCTTATAAAAATCAATCACCATGCAAAACTTAATTAAAAGTCACGAAATTTTACATACAGTATTTAAAACATGCATGTGAGATCATATCAAAATTTCATGGCCAGAATCAACATGCAACTATTTTTAGTTAACTTTTAACATAAAACATGCATATTAACATGATTTAAAGGCCATAAATCAAAATAAATAGCAAATTAATCCATAAAATCACCAAATTTGACCACAACCATTTTGAGGTCAGTAGGTATGCATGAAAATCAAAAATTTCGTGCAAACCATTTTTTAACACAAATTTTCAATTTTACCCAAGTTATCGTATAACTCGATTTTAATGCTTAAAATCGACATGCATGTAACAATTGAGCTCTGATACCACATGAAAGTCCTAGACCTTTAATTAGACTCCTTTAATTAGTTCATTAAATTACATTAAGTTAATGATTTAGGATCTAGTTATCATGCATGCAAATATAAAAGCATAAAAGAAAAGATAAGACCAAAACATCCTTACATTGGGATTTTTCGGTTCAATATGGGCACAATAAGAACTCCTTCTTATTGTTCTTGAGCATGAAATTAAGTGGAGGATCCTCCAAAAATAACCTCCAAAGTAGAAGGTCTCCTTCTTGTTGCACCCAAGATTATACCCAAATAATCTTACCTTATTATTAACTAGATAATAAGTAAGATAAATACTACTAATATTATTGTATTACTACACTAGTAATATGTAGAGAATATTAGTATATATGAGAGTTTAGAGAGAAGTTGAGTATTTTAGAGAGATATGTCAAAACAAGTGAAAAACAAGAAGTAAGTAATGAACAACCAAAGTGATCTATTTGAGTCACTTTTGGCCGGTCATCTACTCACCAAAAGAGGTGATTTTCTTCCTTATTTTATTCACATGCAAAGTGGTAGAGTGTAGTGTTAGTATGTAATGATTTTAGGTTACTATTCATGTCATAATCACATGTTGCTTGTGAGTATGAATAAGAGCAACCATCATCACCAACCACTACATGTAAACCGGCCATGTGAGGCCTCTTTTGATCCATTTTGATTTTTTGATATTTGTCCCACAAATACTTATTAATCATATGCTTAATTATCTTGTATAATTAAGTGTTAATTTGATCATATAACAATTATATGATACAAATAAATGAATAATATGTACTTAACATTTTAAGTAATATTTTACCATTATATCAATCTATAATGGGTCCCACAATGCTTAGTTAATTTATTTTACAACTCTTTGTAAATATAATTAACTAATTACCTCTATCTCAAAACCTCAACTAATTTAGTAATTTAACGATTAATTACTAAGTTAAATCTTATTGAATCGTATTAAAATAAGATATAAATTTATTAGTCAATTATCGCATAATTGAAAAATAAACTTAATCGAATTTGAGTTCTTAACTCAATTTCTAACAATTAACTCTCGTTCATATCGAATATATGTAATGTACTAATTAACTGTATCATATACAAATAATTAGTTACTATTTGGGTCTCATCCTAAAGGTGTGACCTAAAGGGATCAGTTGATTACCGCCGTCATACGACAATAACGTCAAACTCTAGTCAGCCAAGCGTTACCGATTTACGTTAATCAACTGACGTGGAGTATCAAAATATACTAATCATGCCACGTATATTCCAAATGAGATTTATTATATAAATGCACTATTGTGGAGGACACTTACTCCAACAAAATGGTCTTTTTAGTCTTATATGTGGATGACAAATCGGTTAATGGGAATGATGTAGCAATGCTTAATTTTATAAAGGAGTGGCTTGGATATCATTTTCAAATGAATGACTTAGGAGAGACACAACATATTTTGGGTATTCCGATTTATAGGGATATATGTAAAAGAATATCAGCGTTAAGTCAATATGCGTATACACATAAAATTCTTGACATGTTCAAAATGATAAATTCTAAAATAGGTCATCTACTTATGCGTCATGGAATCACATTGAGTAAGACTTGGTGTCCCAGTGAGCCCACAGAGGTTGAACGCATGAAATTGATTCCATATGCTTCTGCAGTTGGATCAATTATGTACGCCATGATGTGTACCCGTTCTGATGTCTCATATGCTTCTAGCATGAGAAGTCATTACCAAGCTTATAGTACCCTGCTGAGAGTCACTGGATAGCCGTGAAGAACATCCTTAAGAACTTAAGAAGGACTAAGGATTTGTTCTTAGTATTTTGTGGAGATATTGAGCTATGTGTAAGAGTATACACAGATGCGAGTTTCCAAACTAATCGTGATGATGTGAAATCACAATCCGGAAATGTATTTATGTTGAATGTTGGTGCTGTCAGCTGGAAGAGTTTCAAGCAAAGTGTTACTGCGGATTTTACAACGGAAGCTTAGTATCTTGCAGCGTCAGAAGTTGCAAAGCAAGCAGTTTGGATTAGCCATTTTTTGGAAGGGATACGAATAGTTCCCTCTGGTGCAGATTCTATCATCATTTTTTGTGATAACAGTGGGGCTATTTTTAAGGCGAAGGAGCCCATGTCTAGTAATAAGTCAAGACATGTACTCAGGAAGTATCATATAATTAGATATTATATTGATAGACAGGAAATTGCGATTTGCAAGCTTGGGACAGATGATTGCATTGTTGATCCTTTAACCAACTCATTATCGCAGGCTAAGCATAATAGTCATATATTTTCGATTGGCTTGAAACGTTTACCTGATTCGCTATAGATTATAAAATATGTAATTTGATTAAGTATCATTATTTACATATATGATAATCGTATTTAATGTTTGAATATTTTTAATACTTTCATTCTTGAGTAGTTTGTATTGTATTTCCCTGGTTACTTAATGGGGTGATGTGGCGGAGTGACAAGATTGTAAGACAATTGATGGCGGGTTTGACAACCATTGGCTCATTAAAATGACTAGTTGATTACATTGACAGACATATGATACTCTGTCGGGTAGTGACCATTTATTGAATCTTTTAAAAATTATTAATGTCTAGTCGTGGCAGGGAATTCTATGTTATTCCTATGAGTACTCCGTCAATTCTTTTCACTGCCGACTATTTGTCTAAGTCAGTGTAGTTTCCAATGATCTTAGTTTTTATCCTAGGTCGTGCCGTAAAAGAAGGACGATGGGCATCCTCTGGGTCTTGGTGATCTGAATTGGACAAAGAAAATTGGTCAACAAGAGATGTCCACCCACGTTGGGTTTATATCATCTAAGAGCCACTCGAGGAGATATGACTGGAATTGCGTGGCCACGCTTGGATGAGGTCTATGGTAGATTACCCGGTCAGACAGTTGTTCTCCTAATCGAGGAAACCACTTATGATATGTTCAAAGTGCAAGTGGGACATGAAAGACATCATGCATTGAGTGAGAGATATAAGCAGACATGAGAGTTGGTAACACACAAAAATAGGTCTCATCACACTCTCCACTGCTACAATCACTCAGAAGCATGAGGTGAAACTCACATATACACAACATTCCTCAAAGTCTCCACATAATCCATCCAAACTTAACACACCAAAAGCAAAAAGAGAAGGAATCCACAAGAGATAATAAAAAAAGGGCACGATACCAAGGTAAGACGGAGGAAAGGTAACAAGAGAACATCCCAAGGGGAGGAGAAATTAGAAGATAAAGAAGCATCAAGGTAGAAAGAAGAGAGAAATGTACACTACCAACAAGGATAGTCTTCGATGAGATAGAAACACACTTAAATTATGTTCATCGATCTTTTTGACCAATTTTCTTTTTATAATAATGTCGTAGTGTTTTATTTACCTTATAACGAATGTGGAATATGGTGGTTTGTAAACAATAAGAAAGCATAAATACAAATAAGATTATGATTATCATAAAGATAAAGAGATCTAGGGAGATAGGTTCATACATGTAGATTAGTTCATACCAAGTTAGAGTTTATAAGTCATGCAATTTGTTCATTGTTTAGGTCATGCGACATCTTTTGAATTGTTGCCACCATAGTACAAGGTCTAGCGAGCTTTCACGTTTAACTAGTTTGAACTACCTTGTGATGCTTTGTCTATTCAATTCCTGGCTTTTGAGATTAGGAAAGAACATCATATTTAATTAAATATTGTGCTCAAGAATTATCAATTAAAAATTCAATCCAAGCATGCATTGAAAAATGATACAAATGCAAGAATATCTTTTCCAACAATTTCAATTACTAATCATACATGACTCCCCTATTCACATAGAAAAGGAATCACTCACTCATGATGTAATAGGACATTATTACCATATTAAGTTGAATTAGATTAGACATGGGTGATATATGAATGCAATACATAAGTTATTATGATGATAACAATAATAGAAAATGATAACAACAATAGTAAAATAACAACTTAGATTATAACACAAACAAAACACTAAAGGATTGAGTTGTAACGAGAAATGAATAGAAATCGATTAAGCGCATACAAGTATAAGGGATTAGGATAGAGTATGATCATCCAAGAATACTCTTGAAAGTATCACAAACAACCAATCTTCTTCTTACAACCTTACAAGATCAAAAAATACTAGAATTAAACTAGAAGAAAAGAGATGTTTTTAGAATGAAAACTATGAGAGAACTAATAGGAGAATGAGTTGAGAGAGGTGTTGATTTGTGATGAGGGGCTCTTCTTATTAAAGGCTTTGGAGACACGTGAAATGAATACCCATCAATACACCCCATAAATTGACGTTAGACCAAGCGAAATGCGAGTAGATACTCACGTCCCCGATCGAGTTTGCATGTCCCCGATCGGGAATGCATTTATCCATGCATATCTCGCTCTTTGATCTTTCTTCAAACATCCCCATGCATGTAAACCAAATAGGGGTTGTGTTGTGAACCTTTGGAATGCTTGTTTGAACCTCAAGCCTTGAGTTTCATTGACTTTGCCTTTGTCTTTGTTCGAATCTCTCGTAGGCATGAAATTCGACTTTCTTTCTCTTTCTTAGGGATAATTGAATGAACTAGAGAACGATATTAGCTAAAATAATCACCTAAGAAGGTGCAGAAGATATATAAAACTTCGGTAAAAAAAAGGATAAAATCATGCACAAATAGCACACATCAAATTCCCCTAAGCTAAACCCACCCTTGTCCTCAAGCAATCAACAAAATCCAAAGACAGAAGGAAATGTAGCATAAACTATTAAACCATAAAAATGCAAATGCCAACATAAATCCATGACTAGCATAATGAAAGAAATCCCTAAACAACGTGGGCATAAGATCAATACAACACATGGTTGAGATTTACATAACGGCGTAGCTTTAGGGAATTCGACTCACAACTTTTGCATGATCTCTTGACAAATGGACTCTCGCGATACACTCAAGCTCTCTTCATGTAAAGAGTGATTTATATGTATGAGTAAGACACTCACATATCTGCGACTTATCAAAATGTGCACGTAATCTATTATAGTAAACAATCCAAAACACAAGCCAAACAATCATGATAATTAAAGTTTAGAAGCCAAAATGAAAAGAAAGTTATGGGAATTTGGGTAATAAGGTGGACGAATGATTATGGTTATGTGAAGCTAATATTAAGCTAGCAACAACCAACCGTGCAAGGATGCTCAATATTAACCTAAATAATTCCCAAGAGGTATCAATTGAAGTCAAAAACAACATATTGGCTTACTAACATTACAAAACAATAAAGTACTTCTCAAGATATTTTTCTTTCCATTTTTCAAACATAGAAGCAATGTCATAACTCCTTTCTTTTTCATTTTTTCTTTTTTCTTTCATTCTGCAAATTTTCTTTTCAAGCTTTATTTTTGATACGAAAATCAACAATTCCTTCTAACCAAGCTCACTTCAACAAAGTATTTGAATAATATTCCAAATGAGCATCACTAACTCAACAAGAGTAGGCAAATTTTATATGTAGAAAAAGAAATGTGTGCGAAAGGGTTTGAAATTTAGGCAATAGTTTCAAAGTGAATGGGTTTTGATATTTAACAAATCAACAATGCAATGCTTGTAAGAAATGGAATGAGAACTATACTTGTGCGTTTTGACTTAACACAAATCATAAGGAGAACTACTCACACCTAAGTGAGACTGGGTGTAGATGTACCAGTCTTAGGAGGCTCTACCTTTTATTTTTAGTTTGCTAAATGTCGATATCAAGTCTACTCATTTTAAAATTCATCCATTATTACTATGTACAAGACTTCCCCATGAATGTAAAATTCTATCAATAAAAATGGATCATTTAACTAGAAAGCAATAGTTGAAAATGTATCATGATTAGATAAGAATATGCAAAATGGACAAAAAGGAATATAAATATTTTTTTTCCTTGTAAATTGAAAAGCAAAATACAAAGTAAAGTAAAATGCAATCAAATGAAATCCCTCCCCCAAGCTAAACATCACATTGTCCTCAATGTGTTAAAGACAAACTATGACAATGAAAAGTGAGATGCTTAATGAGAAAAAGGAAAAAAATGAGAAAAGGAGGAAACGTCCAAAACCATATAGACTCCCCCAATCTAGCCTTTTAGCTTATCATGGAAGTGTCTTGTAGGAATGTGAAATAGGTCCTTCATTTTTTACTCTTGAAAAACAGAAAAAACTACAAACAAAATATGCAAAAAATGGAAAAAGATAAGAAACACGGGTTGCCTCCCGAGAAAAGATTGTTTAACGTCTCGCATGACGGAGGCTTATAGAGATCAAGTTCCGGGAGATGAGGGCTCCAAGTAAAGGACTTCGAAAACTCTAATTGTCGAATTGTTGTAGTAGTGCTTCAGACGATGACCATTGTCCTTTAATTCCTCACCATTCGTGGCCATAACTTCAACATAGCCAAATTTTCTCACATTGGTAATAGTGTAAGGACCTGACCATCTTGTCTTGAGTTTTCCCGGAAAGATTTTCAAACGAGAATTGAAAAGAAGAACTTGATCACCAATGTTTATTTCTCTCTGGATGATTTTCTTATCGCGCCAACGTTTTGTCTTCTATTTGTAAAGGCGAGAGCTCTCACATGCTTGTAGGCGAAATTCCTCGAGTTCATTTAGTTGTAACAACCTTCTTTCAGCGCTAAGCTCAGTGTCGAAGTTTAGTCCTTTGATAGGCCAGTAATATTTGTGTTTTATCTCAACTGGCAAATGACAAGCTTTTTCGTGTACCATCCTAAAGGGTGATGTCCCAATAGGTGTGTTGAATGATGTGCGATAAGCCCATATTGTGTCATTCGGCTTAGTACTCCAATCCTCCCTTTCTTTTGAAACAAATTTGTGGAGGATCGTTTTGAGTTCCTTGTTCGAGACTTCCACTTGGCCTCTTGCATAACAAGTATAATCAGGACATGGGTTGCGAGCATTGGTTACTACACCATCAGGAAACAAATCTCAACATAAAGCTTTGGAAACATAATGAATCATAACCCAAAAACAACGTGGGCAAGAATGATACATAAACATGGATGAGATTTACATAACGGCGTAGCACAAAGAATTTCACTATAGATTTTCGGCTCTTGCATGATCTTTTGACATGTGGACTCTCACGGCACACTCGAACACTCATTGTATGTAAAAGGTGACCGGGTTGTCGCATACCCTAATCAAAGATAATAACCCAAACTAGGCTAACAACAAATTAATGTAATTAGGGAAGTAAGGAGTCGATCTCGGGGAGACGGGAGATACTTGTGAATAGTTATGGTTAGAACTCTACCTCATACGATTGGCAAATGTTTGTCACTAATTAATAAATGCTATAATAAAAATGATAACAATACAATAAAGAAAAGGATCTAGGGATCGGGGTTCACATGCTAATCTATTTAAAAGCAAAGTTGATTATGGGTTTAGAAAAATAATAGTTGTCCAAGTCTTTAAATGGTATATTCCTTTCGGATTCATACCGACTTTTTAACGGGTCCTAACGTCTTTTCAGCCTTGCTAGGTCATTAAACTATTCTTGCTAGTCCTTTAATTTTCATCTCGACTCTCGCCCTTGAGACGGAAATTAACAAGTATAAACAATTGATTAAGGCCTTTAAACAAAGTTTATCACGAGATTCAAGCAAGAAATAAAGACAACAAAGAACGATTATACCGGAATCAATTTATACTTATAAATTAATTAGAAATGTTAACCCTTCCCCTAGAACAACGATTACTTATGCATGATTAACAATGAAAGGGAAACTAAGATTATAAAACTAAGAATGGTAAACATGATAAAGGAAATACTAAAAGAAAATGAAACTATAATGTAAAAACAAGAATAAGGATTACCGGAAAGGATGGGCAAAGATTGAAATGGAATAGGAACTTGAATAGGAAATGCAAACCCGGAAACTAGAATTCCAATTACAAGTAGAACAATTACAATTGAAGGAAACTTAGAACTAAACTAAACTAGAGAAAACTAAACCTAAACTAAACTAAGAAAGATTAGAGAAAGAAGAAAAACTAAACAAAAGAGAGAAGTGTTTTTTGTACATGTTATTTGTGTGTGATGCATACGCTATTTATAGGGTTGAGAGGCTGCTGTGTTTCGTCCAAATTCATATCCTAGACAACCTAATAAAGCACTCCATTAAGGCTTGGTAGAAGAAGAGCCAAGAAGCGTTCATCAGCAGACATACCCAATCGAGTTTATGGATCCCCGATCGGGGAAGTTGCACTCTTGGTCAATTGACTTTCGTTTCATCTCCTTTGGTACGTGACTTGATCTACCTTGACTCCATTGACTCCATTGACTTTAGATTCGAACGGGGACGTAACTAACACCTCTTGGGCCTCATTTCTTCCCCTATTTGAGCTTGATCATGTCCCCAAGGGTTAAGGGTTGGAGCATGAGGTTTGAGACGACTTTCGTCGACGAATAGCAAAACCGTCGCAACTTGTGCATATGAGCTCGGAATGACTTGAAACTTGTTCCCTTTGACTCGGAACCTCTAGATCTTTATAGCATCCCATATTAACCTCACGTAATCGTCCTTCTTATCCTCTCCTTGCTCATATTTCCTTCAAATGACGGGATTTGAAGTAGAAATGACTCAATTCTACAAATGACATTAAAGCACGAGAAATACTGCAAAGGAGAGATTAGCTCATAAAACCACTTCTTAAAGTGGATAAACCATATCAAATCGAGCTAAAATGAGGGGATAAAATCATACAAATTAACACTTATCAAATTCCCCCAAGCTAAACCCTTGCTTGTCCTCAAGCAAGCATACAATAACAAACATGACAAGGACAAGGGCGACGAGCAACAATCAATCCAACCAAATGCAAATCTCATCAAGTAGCTTATAGATCACAATGAAACACATCCCGAAAAAATGTGGGCATAGGGAAAATGCAAAACATGGTTGAGATTTACATAATGGCGCAGCATAAGGAACATCAAATAGACTTTTCGGCTCTTGCATAATCTTTTGACAATGGACTCTCACGGTGCACTCAACGCTAAAATTTTTATATAAATCAAGGAAATATTATTTTATATTTGAGTGGCACTCTCCTATCTACGACTCATGAGAATGCGCCCGCAATCTAATATGGTAAACATTCCAAAACTATAAGTCAAAACAATCATGAAAAGCATAGAAAGAAGCCAAAAGCAAGAAGAAGGCTATGGGAGATGGGTAACAAAGTGGACAAATGAATTATAGTAATATGGAGCTAAGGTCAAGCTAGCAACATACCAATTATGCAAGGATGCTCAATCAAAACTCGGAACCATTCCCAAGAAAATAAAACTAAGCCAAAAATAGCAAATTGGCTTATACTCATGGCAACACATGAGTGAATTTCCCAACTTTTTGAATTTTGGATCATGGAAATAACACTCACAACTTCTTCTTCTTTTCATAAACCATTTTTTTTCTTTTCAATACATGCTTCTTTCTTTCTTTTCATTCTTTCATATTCAACATCATTTTTTTTCATTTCTTTTCCTTTTCCTTTTTTTTTTCATTCTTTTTTTTTTCATTCTTTTTTTTTCATTCTTTTTTTTTTCTTTTTCTTCGGCACGGCAATCAGTAATTCCGTCCAATCAAGATCACTTTGACATAACTTGAACAATATCCCAAATGAGCACCCAAACACAAACGGTATAGCTACTAACTTAACAAGGTAGGCAATATTTTTACATGTAGCTAAGGAAATGTGAAACAATGTGAAAAGGGGCTAAATTTAGGCAATGGATTCAAAGTGAATGGCTTCAAATGCTTTTTAAATCATGAATGTAATGCTCACTAGAAATGGAATGAAAACCATACTTGTGCGTTTTTGATGTGACGCAAATCATAAGGAGAAACTACACACACCTAATTAGGATCGGGTATAGATGTACCGATCACTGGAGGCTCTACCTTACCGTATATGTAGTTTGCCAAAGTCAAGGTCAAGCCTAATAAGTCTAAAATCAATCCCTCACCCACTGTCTACAAGACATCTCCATGTATGCAAAATCCCGTCAAAAGCGTGAAACATTGGCTAAAAAGCTACAATAAGGGAAATGCATTGAGGAATGACATTATGCACAACACAATTGGGTGGACAAAACACACAACTTTTATTAAACTATTTTTAATTTTTTGATTTTTATTTTTATTTTTCAAATTTTTCAAATTCAATAAACAACTAGACTAAATAAACAACGACACAAACTAAATCCCTCCCCCAAGCTAGAATAACACATTGTCCTCAATGTGCGAAACGGGTTTAAGCGCAGAAAACACAAATAAGGACAACATAACCAACAAAGGAATGGGGGATGACTCAACAAAATGGTAAAGAAAGATAAGAAAACATACAACCGTGCAGCAGCTCCCCCAAGCTAGCTCGAAAATGGGGGCAAAGAACAACCCAAGCACCAAAATACTTGTGATGAACAAGCTACTACAATACTAGATAAAATTATTGTCTTATTGTCAAAGCTATTAGAACCAAAACCAAATGAATTATTTAAAAATTAACATTATTAAATTGTCCAACAAAAATAATTTATTTCATAACAAAAATATAATAAAACACGGGTTGCCTACCGCGAAGCTTTATTTAAATGTCTTGCTAGACTCTTTATTAATGAAAAATCATTCTTTGTGCCTTAAAAAGCATGTCAATGCCCTTAGAAGTCGATCATATACCTGCGCATGAGCTATACAAAAACATATGTAAGCAATTGACAAGATATAGGCATGAACTATTGAAGGTAAGAATTGATATATCTTATCATTGTGCGCATGACAAACTTCATAGATGACCACTGAACTGCTCCACTCGTCAGTGAGAGATGGAGTGAAATGTTTAAGATCATGGAACAAACAATTAGTTCCCAAATATCATTAGTGGACTCTAATTGGGGGTAGGGTGAATCAAAGGAGTGGGAATCAAAAATGGGTGGTTGATCCCACTTAATTTCAAGGCTAGGTTCACAAAACCCAGTATCATTTTCAAATAAATCTGGAATATCTTTAGCGAAGGGATTTTCAAATAAATCTGATGACTCGATCGACGACTCTCCATTGGAGTCACAAATGGGCTTAACAACATCCTTGTCTAAAGTCTCGACTACCATATGGTCAATATCAATAATGGGGGTCTCAAAATTGTCAAATGGAACAACAGTAGAGTGACTTTCAATAGAAAAGGTGGGACCATCATCATCGTCATCTATTAATTCATATGATTGGGGAGAATTAGACTCACATGGGGGGGCTGAAAAAGAATAGGAGAAATTAGACTCACATGGGGGGGGGGGGGGGAAAAAGCATAAGGAAAATTGATTAGCTTACATTTTTTAAACGTGGGTTCTTCCTTTTACCCTTTGAGCATTTGAACTTGAGCCATGATTTCATTGAGTTGCGCTTGGATTCTCAACCGCTGGTGTGTTTCTTCCCAAGATTGGGATGCCATAAAGTTCATGAAAATCCAAAGTTCCTCTCCTCTCTTCCGATAAAGACTTCCACCACTCAATTGCATAGCCAGGCTACGACACTCAATGAGCATTCCATGAAGCACGACATGGCTCATAGAGGTCTCATCAAGGGTATACAAAAGAGAGATAGTATGGTTATAATATCTATAAAATCTTTCGAGGTATTCATGGAAAGGCTCATTTTCGCATTGTGGAGGTTGGAAATAGATAGTCATTGAGAGAAAATAAAGCAATCCCTTTGAAAGAAAATATTCCTATTACCTGAAAAGAGTCACTATACTACAAGGAAAAGGTGAGAAAAATCTCAAGGAACAAGTGTTCCTCGAGACAAAAGAAAAGCAAAAAAAAAAAGAAAAAGACAAGGTAAAACTCTACTAATCACAAATAAACAAAACCGTGCTCCTCGGCAACGGCGCCAAAATTTGACAGGGTTGTCGCATACCCTAATCAAAGATAAATAACCCAGACTAGGCTAACAACAAATTAATGTAATTAGGGAAGTAAGGGGTCCATCTCGAGGAGACGGGAGATACTTGTGAATAGTTATAGTTAGAGCTCTATCTTGTACGATTGGCAAATGTTTGTCACTAATTAATAAATGTTATAATAGAAATGATAACAATACAATAAAGAAAAGGATCTAGGGATCGGGGTTCACATGCCAATCAATTTAAAAGCAAAGTTGATTACGGGTTTAGAAAAATCATAGTTGTCCAAGTCTTTAAATGTTATATTCCTCTCGGATTCGTACCAACTTTTGAATGGGTCCTAACGTCCTCTCAGCCTGGTTAGGTCACTAAACTATTCTTATCAGTCCTTTAATTTTCATCTCGACTCTCGCCCTTAAAACGGAAATTGACAAGTATAAACAATTGTTTATGGCCATTAAACAAAGTCTATCACGAGATTCAAGCAAGAAATAGAGACAACAAAGAACGATTCTACCGGAATCAATTTATACCTATAATTTAATTAGACATGTTAACCCTTCCCCTAGAACAAAGATTACTTATGCATGATTAACAATGAAAGGGAAACTAAGATTATAAATCTAAGAATGGTAAACATGATAAAGGAAATACTAAAAGAAAATGAAACTATAATGTAAACACGAGAATAAAGATTACCGGAAAGGATGAGCAAAGATTGAAATGGAATAGGAACTTGAATAGGAAAATGCAAACCCGGAAACTAGAATTCAAATTACAAGTAGAACAATACAATTGAAGAAAACTTAGAACTAAACTAAACTAGAGAATACTAAAACTAAACTAAAACTAAGAAAGATGAGAGAAAGAAGAAAAACTAAACTAAAGAGAGAAGTGTTTGTGTACATTTTTTGTGTGTCTATGTTGTGTGTGATGCATAGGCTATTTATAGGGTTGAGAGGCTGCCCAAATGCGTCCGGATTCATACCCTAGACAACCTAATAAAGCACTCCATTAAGGCTTGGTAGAAGAAGAGCCAAGAAGCGTTCATCAGCAAACATACCCGATCGGGGATGTGGTAGTCAGATCGGGGATGTTGTCTGTTCAGAACTTTGACTTTCGTTTGATCTTCTTTTGGTACGTGACTTTATCTACCTTGACTCCATTGACTTTAGATTCGAATGGGGACGTAACTAACACCTCTTGGGCCTCATTTCCTCCCCTATTTGAGCTTGATCATGTCCCCACGGGTTAAGGGCCGGAGCATGAGGTTTGAGACGACTTTCGTCGACGAATAGCAAAACCGTCGCAACTTGTGAATATGAGCTCGGAATGACTTGAAACTTGTTCCCTTTGACTCGCAACCTCTAGATCTTTATAGCATGCCATCTTAACCTCACGTAATCGTCCTTCTTAGCTACTCCTTGATCATATTTCCTTCAAATGACGGGATTTGAAGTAGAAACGACTTAATTCCTACAAATGACATTAAAGCACGAGAAATACTGCAAAGGAGAGATTAGCTCATAAAACCACTTCTTAAAGTGGATAAACCATATCAAAACGAGCTAAAATGAGGGGATAAAATTATACAAATTAACACTTATCAAATTCCCCCAAGCTAAACCCTTGCTTGTCCTCAAGCAAGCATACAATAACAAACATGACAAGGACAAGGGCGACGAGCAACAATCAATCCAACCAAATGCAAATCCCATCAAGTAGCTTATAGAGCACAATGAAATACATCCCGAAACAACGTGGGCATAGAGAAAATGCAAAACTTTGTTGAGATTTACATAACGGCGCAGCATAAGGAATATCAAATAGACTTTTCGGCTCTTGCATGATCTTTTGATAATGGACTCTCACGGTGCACTCAACACTCAAATTTTTATATAAATTAAGGAAATATTATTTTATATTTGAGTGGAACTCTCCTATCTACGACTCATGAGAATGCGCCCGCAATATAATATGGTAAACATTCCAAAACTACAAGTCAAAACCATCATGAAAAGCATAGAAATAAGCCAAAAGCAAGAAGAAGGCTATGGGAGATGGGTAACAAAGTGGACAAATGAATTATGGTAATGCGGAGCTAAGGTCAAGCTAGCAACATACCAATTATGCAGGGATGCTCAATCAAAACTCGGAACCATTCCCAAGAAAATAAAACTAAGCCAAAAATAGCAAATTGGCTTATACTCATGGCAACACAAGAGTGAATTTCCCAACTTTTTGAATTTCGGATCATGGAAATAACACTCACAACTTCTTCTTCTTTTCATAAACCATTTTTTTTTTTTTCAATACATGCTTCTTTCTTTCTTTTCATTCTTTCATATTCAACATCATTTTTTTCATTTCATTTTTCGGCACGGCAATCAGTAATTCGGTCCAATCAAGATCACTTTAACATAACTTGAACAATATCCCAAATGAGCACCCAAACACAAACGGTATAGCTACTAACTTAACAAGGTAGGCAATATCTTTACATGTAGCTAATGAAATGTGAAACAATGTGAAAAGGGGCTAAATTTAGGCAATGGATTCAAAGTGAATGGCTTCAAATGCTTTTTTAAATCATGAATGTAATGTTCACTAGAAATGGAATGAAAACCATACTTGCGCGTTTTTGATGTGACGCAAATCATAAGGAGAAACTACACACACCTAATTGGGATCAGGTATAGATGTACCGATCACTGGAGGCTCTACCTTACCGTATATGTAGTTTGCCAAAGTCAAGGTCAAGCCTAATAAGTCTAAAATCAATCCCTCACCCACTGTGTACAAGACAACCCCATGTATGCAAAATCCCGTCAAAAGCGTGAAACATTGGCTAAAAAGCTACAATAAGGGAAATGCATTGAGGAATGACATTATGCACAAAACAATTGGGTGGACAAAACACACAACTTTTATTAAACTATTTTTAATTTTTTGATTTTTTTTTTATTTTTCAAATTTTTCAAATTCAATAAACAACTAGACTAAATAAACGACACAAACTAAATCCCTCCCCCAAGCTAGAATAACACATTGTCCTCAATGTGCGAAACGGGTTTAAGCGCAGAAAACACAAAGAAGGACAACATAACCAACAAAGGAATGGGGGACGACTCAACAAAATGGTAAAGAAAGATAAGAAAACATACAACCGTGCAGCAGCTCCCTTAAGCTAGCTCGAAAACGGGGGCAAAGTACAACCCAAGCACCAAAGTACCTGTGATGAACAAGCTACTACAATACTAGATAAAATTATTGTCTTATTGTCAAAGCTATTAGAACCAAAACCAAATGAATTATTTAAAAATTAACATTATTAAATTGTCCAACAAAAAAAATTTATTTCATAACAAAAATATAATAAAACACGGGTTGCCTCCTGCGAAGCTTTATTTAAATGTCTTGCTAGACTCTTTATTAATGAAAATCATTCTTTGTGCCTTAAAAAGCATATCAATGCCCTTAGAAGTCGATCATATACCTGCGCATGAGCTATACAAAAACATATGTAAGCAATTGACAAGATATAGGCATGAAATATTGAAGGTAAGAATTGATATATCTTATCATTGTGCGCATGACAAACTTCATAGATGACCACTGAACTGCTCCACTCGTCTGTGAGAGATGGAGTGAAATGTTTAAGATCATGGAACAAACAATTAGTTCCCAAAATATCATTAGTGGACTCTAATTGGGGATAGGGTGAATCAAAGGAGTGGGAATAAAAAATGGGTGGTTGATCCCACTTAATTTCAAGGCTAGGTTCACAAAACCCAGTATCATTTTCAAATAAATCCGAAATATCCTTAGCGAAGGGATTTTCAAAGAAATCTGATGACTCGATTGGCGACTCTCCATTGGAGTCACAAATGGGCTTAACAACATCCTTGTCTAAAGTCTCAAGTACCATATGGTCAATATCAATAATGGGGGTCTCAAAATTGTCAAATGGAACGACACTAGAGTGACTTTCAATAGAAAAGGTTGGACCATCATCATCGTCATCTATTAATTCATATGATTGGGGAGAATTAGACTCACATGGGGGGGCTGAAAAAGCATAAGAGAAATTAGACTCACATGGGGGGGAAGGGTGAAAAAGCATAAGGAAAATTTATTAGCTTACATTTTTTAAACGTGGGTTCTTCCATTTGCCCTTTGAGCATTTGAACTTGAGCCATGATTTCGTTGAGTTGCTCTTGGATTCTCAACCGCCGGTGTGTTTCTTCCCAAGATTGGGATGCCATAAAGTTCAAGAAAATCCAAAGTTCCTCTCCTCTCTTCTGATAAAGACTTCCACCACTCAATTGCATAGCCAGGCTAAGACACTCAATGAGCATTCCATGAAGCACGACATGTCTCGTAGAGGTCTCATCAAGGGTATACCAAAGAGAGATAGTATGGTTATAATATCTATAAAATAAGTCGAGGTATTCATGGAAAGGCTCATTTTCGCATTGTGGAGGTTGGAAATAGATAGTCATTGAGAGAAAATAAAGCAATCCCTTTGAAAGAAATATTCCTATTACCTGAAAAGAGTCACTATACTACAAGGAAAAGGTGAGAAAAATTTCAAGGAACAAGTGTTCCTCGAGACAAAAGAAAAGAAAAAAGAAAAAAAAAAGACAAGGTAAAACTCTACTAATCACAAATAAACAAAACCGTGCTCCCCGGCAACGGCGCCAAAATTTGACAGGGTTGTCGCATACCCTAATCAAAGATAAATAACCCAGACTAGGCTAACAACAAATTAATGTAATTAGGGAAGTAAGGGGTCGATCTCGGGGAGACAGGAGATACTTGTGAATAGTTATAGTTAGAGCTCTATCTTGTACGATTGGAAAATGTTTGTCACTAATTAATAAATGCTATAATAGAAATGATAACAATACAATAAAGAAAAGGATCTAGGGATCGGGGTTCACATGCTAATAAATTTAAAAGCAAAGTTGATTACGGGTTTAGAAAAATCATAGTTGTCCAAGTCTTTAAATGTTATATTCCTCTCGGATTCGTACCAACTTTTTAATGGGTCCTAACGTCCTCTCAGCCTAGTTAGGTCACTAAACTATTCTTACCAGTCCTTTAATTTTCATCTCGACTCTCGCCCTAGAAACGGAAATTGACAAGTATAAACAATTGTTTATGGCCATTAAACAAAGTCTATCACGAGATTCAAGCAAGAAATAGAGACAACAAAGAACGATTCTACCGGAATCAATTTATACCTATAATTTAATTAGACATGTTAACCCTTCCCCTAGAACAAAGATTACTTATGCATGATTAACAATGAAAGGGAAACTAAGATTATAAAACTAAGAATGGTAAACATGATAAAGGAAATACTAAAAGAAAATGAAACTATAATGTAAACACGAGAATAAAGATTACCGGAAAGGATGAGCTAAGATTGAAATGGAATAGGAACTTGAATAGGAAAATGCAAACCCGGAAACTAGAATTCAAATTACAAGTAGAACAATACAATTGAAGAAAACTTAGAAATAAACTAAACTAGAGAAAACTAAAACTAAACTAAAACTAAGAAAGATGAGAGAAAGAAGAAAAACTAAACTAAAGAGAGAAGTTTTTGTGTACATTTTTTGTGTGCCTATGTTGTGTGTGATGCATAGGCTATTTATAGGGTTGAGCGGCTGCCCAAATGCGTCCGGATTCATACCCTAGACAACCTAATAAAGCCCTCCATTAAAGCTTGGTAGAAGAAGAGGCAAGAAGCGTTCATCAGCAAACATACCCGATCGGGGATGTGGTAGTCCGATCGGGGATGTTGTCTGTTCAGAACTTTGACTTTCGTTTGATCTTCTTTTGGTACGTCACTTTATTTACCTTGACTCCATTGACTTTAGATTCGAATGGGGACGTAACTAACACCTCTTGGACCTCATTTCCTCCCTTTTCTGAGCTTGATCATGTCCTCAAGGGTTAAGGGTCGGAGCATGAGGTTTGAGACGACTTTCGTCGACGAATAGCAAAACCGTCGCAACTTGTGCATATGAGCTCGGAATGACTTGAAACTTGTTCCCTTTGACTCGGAACCTCTATATCTTTGTAGCATGCCATCTTAACCTCACGTAATCGTCCTTCTTAGCTTCTCCTTGATCATATTTCCTTCAAATGACGGGATTTGAAGTAGAAACGACTTAATTCCTACAAATGACATTAAAGCACGAGAAATACTGCAAAGGAGAGATTTGAAGTAGAAACGACTTAATTCCTACAAATGAAATTAACACTTATCAAATTCCCCAAAGCTAAACCCTTGCTTGTCCTCAAGCAAGCATACAATAACAAACATGACAAGGACAAGGGCGACGAGCAACAATCAATCCAACCAATTGCAAATCCCATCAAGTAGCTTATAGAGCACAATGAAATACATCCCGAAACAACGTGGGCATAGGGAAAATGCAAAACATGGTTGAGATTTACATAACGGCGCAGCATAAGGAACATCAAATAGACTTTTCGGCTCTTGCATGATCTTTTAAGAATGGACTCTCACGGTGCACTCAACACTCAAATTTTTATATAAATCAAGGAAATATTATTTTATATTTGAGTGGCACTCTCCTATCTACGACTTATGAGAATGCGCCCGCAATATAATATGGTAAACATTCCAAAACTACAAGTCAAAACCATCATGAAAAGCATAGAAATAAGCCAAAAGCAAGAAGAAGGCTATGGGAGATGGGTAACAAAGTGGACAAATGAATTATGGTAATGCGGAGCTAAGGTTAAGCTAGCAACATACCAATTATGCAATGATGCTCAATCAAAACTCGGAACCATTCCCAAGAAAATAAAACTAAGCCAAAAATAGCAAATTGGCTTATACTCATGGCAACACAAGAGTGAATTTCCCAACTTTTTAAATTTCGGATCATGGAAATAACACTCACAACTTCTTCTTCTTCTCATAAACCATTTTTTTTTCTTTTCAATACATGCTTCTTTCTTTCTTTTCATTCTTTCATATTTAACATCATTTTTTTTCATTTCATTTTTTGGCACGGCAATCAGTAATTCCGTCCAATCAAGATCACTTTGACATAACTTGAACAATATCCCAAATGAGCACCCAAACACAAACGGTATAGCTACTAACTTAACAAGGTAGGCAATATCTTTACATGTAGCTAATGAAATGTGAAACAATGTGAAAAAGGGCTAAATTTAGGCAATGGATTCAAAGTGAATGGCTTCAAATGCTTTTTAAATCATGAATGTAATGCTCACTAGAAATGGAATGAAAACAATACGTGAGCGTTTTTGATGTCACACAAATCATAAGGAGAAACAACACACACCTAATTGGGATCGAGTATAGATGTACCGATCACTAGAGGCTCTACCTTACCGTATATGTAGTTTGCCAAAGTCAAGGTCAAGCCTAATAAGTCTAAAATCAATCCCTCACCCACTGTCTACAAGACATCCCCATGTATGCAAAATCCCGTCAAAAGCGTGAAACATTGCCTAAAAAGCTACAATAAGGGAAATGCATTGATGAATGACATTATGCACAACACAATTGGGTGGACAAAACACACAACTTTTATTAAAAAAAATTTAATTTTTTGATTTTTTCAAATTTTTCAAATTTTTCAAATTCAATAAACAACTAGACTAAATATGTGACAACCCTCGCGAATGCGGAAATATAAAACATACAAGCATGTGAATTATATAGCGGAAATATGAAGTTTTTAAAACTTTTATACATGCAAGAAGAAGTATACGAGGAGTGTCAAAATATTACAAACTAAAGGATGAAATACAACAAAGAGACAGAGTCTCTCAAAATGTTATAAATGTCAAAGTGACTAGCAAACTAGCTAAATAACGACTAGAGGTGAATCTTCCAGGGACAACCCCCGCTAGCACACACCCGAACCCAAAATAGCATAAGCAAAAAGCCATCCAAATCAAGCAACCTGTTCATCCATGAAAAACATGAACGCCACAGTCAGTGGGGAGTAACTTCGGGTTCTCCCAGCCATATCACATTAAACGTACATAAAAGGAAATACAAAATAGAAGCATGCATATATAGAAATACATGTGAAATACGATAAGGATAGATAGGCAATTCGATAATTAAAGATAAGAGCATATGGAATACAAATCCGAATCCATCATGTTATACAAAGACTCGGGGAAGACACTCTTAGGCAACCGAATACGCTCACTGGGGCTTGCATCTCACCGTTAGCGGTATAAGTTTGATAAGATTGAGACTCGACAAACAAACCATGCAAAGTCATGCGATGATCACAATAAATCCATAATATTATCATCCATTCAACATACCAATACATTGACGATGCCAAGTCATGCAATGACCATGAATAAAATCATGAAATCACGCATTCAAAGACAACGACTCAAAGACGACATCTCTCACGGTAAATGAAATGCACTAGTACCGTGTACATGGCAAGTATGATTAACAGGCATCCACGAGAATAGCATTTCCCTGAACGCATACACGATGACATTTCGTATATGTAGACTAATTTCCTCCTGGTAGGAACGATAATAAAATGGCTCCTAATCTAAACCTGGCCAGATTCTCGGAATAACATTTTCCGATTCGACATGCGATCACATTTCGAATCCAAGACTCGGTCAATCTATGACGCCGAGTACCCCAAATTCGGTAGAGCAATTCACGAAAGAGGCGGAAAAGAGCACAAGCCTCATAACAAGCGGTACGCTACATGCAAATAACACCACCTCGCAAGTACACAACATTTGACGGTCGGGTCGATCAACGCAATGCGTTCAACTCCCAACAACGTCGTCGTATGGCCACTACACATGCAATTAAGCAGTAGGATACCTCCTCGTTCCGACATTCCAGCCTTACGAATGTGGAGGTAGCCAAGGGAATGAGAGTACAAAGCACAATACAAAATAGTGCTCAAACCGTATCATTTGTAAAAACCGACTCAAAGTGGGACATACCAAAAACCGTCACAAAACATGTGATACAAGCGAATGAAATATCATAAGTCCAAAACATTAATATTATAAGTCACTACGTAAAATTATACGATAAACGAATCATGCTAACTATTATAAATTACGAGTTTTAGAAATCATAGGAAAAATATACAGCCCTAGTGCCGGCCGGTCAGTGGACCGGCGGCCGGTACCCCGGCTCGCGCATCAAGCCAAAATCCAAAAATCACCAAAAACAGAGCAGTGTGTTCCATGCCGGTCAGGGGGCCGGCGGCCGGGCACCCGGCCAGGTTCATCACAACTCCAAAAATCCAATTTTTCCCTACAGATGTGTTCCCAGCCGGTGGGCAGACCGGCGGCCGGTCACCCGGCTGGGAACCCCAGTTCACCCGAGAGCTTCCTTCACTTGCTCAATTCATTTCAATTCTCATATTTAACTTCTAATAATTATCAACAATCATTATACATCATCAACAATCATCAACTAACAACAATCATCATCAATAACATGAATCCTAAGCTTTCTAATCGTATTCTAAATACGAATTCTAACATAAAAAGCATGTAAAACACGTAAATGATATCGAGTAACCCTTCACCGTTACCTTTACGCGTCTTCAAACGATTTCTAAGTCTTCCTAGTAGTCTCCACCTACAATTAGGTAATAAAAGATGAATATCATTCACCTTGAGAAAGACGGATAATTTAAAAAGCGAGAAAGACGGTAATTTTATTACCAATACGGATAGAGGAAGATAAGAGGGGAAGAATAAGACGAACTTACGTGAATTTGAGCAAGAAACGAATGAGATATGACGACTTTAAGCTTGGATCAAAATGGAGGCAAGGGTTTTGAGATTTCTTAAGGAAGAAGATAAGTGTTGTGTTTGTGTTGGAATGAAATAGGTTAAGGGGAGTATGAGATGTGTAAGAGAAAAAGTCAAGAAAAAGTCAAAGTCGCCTTAAGACAGGATTCACATGGAATCTCGCGGAAATTCCAAATACGAACTCGGAAATTCTAAATTCGACTCGGAAAATTAAATTTATGATTAAAACTAAATTTCATTGAAAAGTATCCGTAAAATGTTTTCACTATAAAAATAGGGTACATTTGCGGGTGTTACAAAATAAACAACGACACAAATTAAATCCCTCCCCCAAGCTAGAATAACACATTGTCCTCAATGTGCGAAACGGGTTTAAGCGCAGAAAACACAAAGAAGGACAACATAACCAACAAAGGAATGGAGGACGACTCAACAAAATGGTAAAGAAAGAAAAGAAAACATACAACCGTGCAGCAGCTCCCCCAAGCTAGCTCGAAAACGGGGGCAAAGTACAACCCAAGCACCAAAGTACCTGTGATGAACAAGCTACTACAATACTAGATAAAATTATTGTCTTATTGTCAAAGCTATTAGAACCAAAACCAAATGAATTATTTAAAAATTTACATTATTAAATTGTCCAACAAAAATAATTTATTTCATAACAAAAATATAATAAAACACGGGTTGCCTCCCGCGAAGCTTTATTTAAATGTCTTGCTAGACTCTTTATTAATGAAAATCATTCTTTGTGCCTTAAAAAGCATGTCAATGCCCTTAGAAGTCGATCATATACCTGCGCATGAGCTATACAAAAACATATGTAAGCAATTGACAAGATATAGGCATGAAATATTGAAGGTAAGAATTGATATATCTTATCATTGTGCGCATGACAAACTTCATAGATGACCACTGAACTGCTCCACTCGTCAGTGAGAGATGGAGTGAAATGTTTAAGATCATGGAACAAACAATTAGTTCCCAAAATATCATTAGTGGACTCTAATTGGGGGTAGGGTGAATCAAAGGATTGGGAATCAAAAATGGGTGGTTGATCCCACTTAATTTCAAGGCTAGGTTCACAAAACCCAGTATCATTTTCAAATAAATATGGAATATCCTTAGCGAAAGGATTTTCAAAGAAATCTGATGACTCGATCGACGACTCTCCATTGGAGTCACAAATGGGCTTAACAACATCCTTGTCTAAAGTATCGACTACCATATGGTCAATATCAATAATGGGGGTCTCAAAATTGTCAAATGGAACGACACTAGAGTGAATTTCAATAGAAAAGGTTGGACCATCATCATCGTCATCTATTAATTCATATGATTGGGGAGAATTAGACTCACATGGGGTGCATGAAAAAGCATAGGAGAAATTAGACTCACACGGGGGGGCTGAAAAAGCATAAGGAAAATTGATTGGCTTACTTCTTTTAAACGCGGGTTCTTCCTTTTGCCCTTTGAGCATTTGAACTTGAGCCATGATTTCATTGAGTTGCTCTTGGATTCTCAACCGCCGGTGCGTTTCTTCCCGAGATTGGGATGCCATAAAGTTCAATAAAATCCAAAGTTCCTCTCCTCTCTTCTGATAAAGACTTCCACCACTCAATTGCATAGCCAGGCTACGACACTCAATGAGCATTCCATGAAGCACGACATGTCTCGTAGAGGTCTCATCAAGGGTATACCCAAGAGAGATAGTATGTTTATAATAGCTATAAAATCGGTCGAGGTATTCATGGAAAGGCTCATTCTCGCATTGTGGAGGTTGGAAATAGATAGTCATTGAGAGAAAATAAAGCAATCCCTTTGAAAGAAAATATTCCTATTACCTGAAAAGAGTCACTATACTACAAGGAAAAGGGGAGAAAAATCTCAAGGAACAAGTGTTCCTCGAGACAAAAGAAAAGAAAAAAAAAAGAAAAAGACAAGGTAAAACTCTACTAATCACAAATAAACAAAACTGTGCTCCCCGGCAACGGCGCCAAAATTTGACAGGGTTGTCGCGTACCCTAATCAAAGATAAATAACCCAGACTAGGCTAACAACAAATTAATGTAATTAGGGAAGTAAGGGGTCGATCTCGGGGAGACGGGAGATACTTGTGAATAGTTATAGTTAGAGCTCTATCTTGTACGATTGGCAAATGTTTGTCACTAATTACTAAATGCTATAATAGAAATGATAACAATACAATAAAGAAAAGGATCTAGGGATCGGGGTTCACATGCTAATCAATTTAAAAGCAAAGTTGATTACGGGTTTAGAAAAATCTTAGTTGTCCAAGTCTTTAAATATTATATTCCTCTCGGATTCGTACCAACATTTTAATGGGTCCTAACGTCCTCTCAGCCTGGTTAGGTCACTAAACTATTCTTACCAGTCCTTTAATTTTCATCTCGACTCTCGCCCTTGAAACGGAAATTGACAAGTATAAACAATTGTTTATGGCCATTAAACAAAGTCTATCACGAGATTCAAGCAAGAAATAGAGACAACAAAGAACGATTCTACCGGAATCAATTTATACCTATAATTTAATTAGACATGTTAACCCTTCCCCTAAAACAAAGTTTACTTATGCATGATTAACAATGAAAGGGAAACTAAGATTATAAAACTAAGAATGGTAAACATGATAAAGGAAATACTAAAAGAAAATGAAACTATAATGTAAACACGAGAATAAAGATTACCGGAAAGGATGAGCAAAGATTGAAATGGAATAGGAACTTGAATAGGAAAATGCAAACCCGGAAACTAGAATTCAAATTACAAGTAGAACAATACAATTGAAGAAAACTTAGAACTAAACTAAACTAGAGAAAACTAAAACTAAACTAAAACTAAGAAAGATGAGATAAAGAAGAAAAACTAAACTAAAGAGAGAAGTGTTTGTGTACATTTTTTGTGTGTCTATGTTATGTGTGATGCATAGGCTATTTATAGGGTTGAGAGGCTGCCCAAATGCGTCTGGATTCATACCCTAGACAACCTAATAAAGCACTCCATTAAGGCTTGGTAGAAGAAGAGCCAAGAAGCGTTCATCAGCAAACATACCCGATCGGGGATGTGGTAGTCCGATCGGGGATGTTGTCTGTTCAGAACTTTGACTTTCGTTTGATCTTCTTTTGGTACGTGACTTTATCTACCTTGACTCCATTGACTTTAGATTCGAATGGGGACGTAACTAATACCTATTGGGCCTCATTCCTCCCCTATTTGAGCTTGATCATGTCCCCAAGGGTTAAGGGTCGGAGCATGAGGTTTGAGATAACTTTCGTCGACGAATAGCAAAACCGTCGCAACTTGTGCATATGAGCTCGGAATGACTTGAAACTTGTTCCCTTTGACTCGGAACTTCTAGATATTTATAGCATGCCATCTTAACCTCACGTAATCGTCCTTCTTAGCTTCTCCTTGCTCATATTTCCTTCAAATGACGGGATTTGAAGTAGAAACGACTTAATTCCTACAAATGACATTAAAGCACGAGAAATACTGCAAAGGAGAGATTAGCTCATAAAACCACTTCTTAAAGTGGATAAACCATATCAAATCGAGCTAAAATGAGGGGATCAAATCATACAAATTAACAATTATCACTTATCAGGCAAATCAACAAAATCCCATACGTCATTCTCATACATGGAGTCCATCTCGGATTGCCTGGCTTCAAGCCATAGCTTAGAGTCGGAACAGGTCATGGCACCTTTATAGGTAGCGGGTTCGTTACTCTCTAGGAGTAAAACATCATCTCTCTCATTTTCCTCGACCATACCAATGTATCTGTCTGGAGGAATGAAGACTCTACCCGACCTCCTAGGTTCCATAGGGATGTTAACCGTAGCAGAAGTTGAAGGAACCTCTTCCTCCATTGGTTGCTCGGTTGTTGGTTCTTGAATCTCCGACAGATCGAAGGTTCTATTACTTGACTTATTCTCGAGAAACTCTTTCTCTAAGAACTTCGCACTAGCCGCAACAAAAACTCGTTGTTCGGTAGGTGAATAGAAGTAATGACCAAACATTCCTTTTGGATAACCAATAAAGTATGTCTTGACCGATCGCGGGCCGAGCTTATCCTCGTGTCTCCACTTGACATAAGCCTCGCAGCCCCAAACACGAATAAAGGACAAGTTAGGGACCGTTCCCTTCCATAACTCATATGGAGTCTTGTCTACAGCTTTAGACGGACTTCAGTTAAGTATAAGAGCAGCTGACAAAAGACCATAACCCCATAATGAATCAGGTACTACCGTGTGACTCATCATGGATCGAACCATATAAAGTAATGTTAGATTTCTCCGTTCAGACACACCATTTAATTGTGGTGTTCCAGGTGGAGTTAACTGTAATACTACACCACAGTTTTTAAGGTGTTGATCAAACTCATTTGAAAGATATTCGCCACCACGATCTGAACGAAGTGCTTTAATCTTTCTTCCCAGTTGGTTTTCAACCTTATTCTGGTATTCCTTGAACTTTTCAAAGGACTCACTTTTATGCTTCATTAAGTAGACATATCCGTATCTACTCAAATCATCCGTGAAAGTGATAAAATATCTATAGCCGTCTCTTGCGTTGATTGACATAGGTCCACATACATCAGTATGTATGAGTCCTAATAGGTCACTAGCACGCATTCCAACATCTTTGAAGGAAATTCGAGTCATTTTGCCGATAAGACATGATTCACACGTGCCAAATGATTCGTAATCAAATGGGGAGATAGTCCCATTCTCAATAAGCTTCTTTACACGTTTTTCATTTATGTGTCCCATACGACAATGCCATAGATAAGTTTGATCTTTGTCACCAACCTTTACTTTCTTATTATTCACATGTAATATATCTGTGGTTTGATCTAAGATATAAATGCCATTCATGGAAACTGCTTTGCCATAAACCATTTCATTCAAAGAGAAAATACAGCTATTGTCTTTTATTGAAAATGAAAAACCGTCTTTATCAAGTACGGAAACAGATATAATGTTCTTAGATAAACTGGGTACATAGTAACAGTTATATAAATACAACTCAAATCCACTCAGGAGTTGGATTACGTATGTTCCCATTGAGACTGCAGCAACTTTTGCTCCATTCCCGACTCGCAGGTCCACATCACCCTTTGCGAGAGGTGTGATGTTTTTTAGGCCCTGCAAATGATTACACAGATGAGAACCACAACCTGTATCAAGTACCCAAGTTCCGGAACTTGCATGGTTAATCTCAATCATATGAATATAAGATGACATACCAACAGTAGTGACGCGGCCTGCTTTTATGTCTTCACGGTATACGGGACAGTTCCTATATCACTGTCCTTGCTCTTTGCCTTGCCTTGTGAGCTACTAGTCTCACCAGGCCCACTATTACCCTTTCCTGACTTCTTAAACCTAGGCTTCCCTACATTTAGGTCGCCCTGAGCCTTGCCCTTACCTTTGTTCTTGTTGGAAATCATGAGAACATCTTGCTTCATGGTCCACTCAATTTCAGATCCTTCTCGGTCTGTACGAGAAGTGAGTGTAGCTCATGAAGACTTTTCCTCATGTCATTCATGTAGTAATTTGCCCTGAAAAGGGCAAAACCATCATGAAGTGAATGAAGCACACGGTCAATGACGATGCTCTCACTGATTTTGCAATCAAGTGCCTCCAGTTTCTCGACATTCTCAATCATATCAAGAATGTGTGGGCTAACCGGTTAGCCCTTCTGGAGTTTCGCCTCAAAGAAGCGACATGTATACTCATAAGTAACGATTCTCGGTGCTTTTGAGAATTCGTTAGTGAGCATGGTGAAAATCTTATTTGCACCTTGGGCAATGAAGCGTCTTTTCAAATTGGTTTCCACTGCAAAGATGAGTACGTTCTTTATCGCACCCGCTTCCATAACGAAGTCACTATAAGCAAGTGACTCGTAAGCTCTCGCATTGGGGCCTGGGTTTGGCGGTATTGGCTCAATCAAGTACTTGAGCTTGCCGTCAGCAATGGCAGCATTCCGTAATGCCGCCACCCAGTCCGCAAAGTTGGACCCGTCATTCTTCAGTCGCGTGGACTGATTCATGTGGACCATGAAAGTTTTAAGCCAGGACTCGCGTGCGAGTGTGGCACTTGGCATAGGGACATCATTATGGCCAGCCATTTGTCATAGCAGTATTATCAATATAAAACGAATTGTACACTGCGTAAAAGAAGAAAAATATAATAATAAGCATACTCATCGATATGAATTAAGTCTAGTGCAAAAACTCGTTTAATGCGAAGACTCAAGCATTTATACAATTGACCTCCCTCAAGAATTATATAAAGGATCCCAAGACTCAATTATCTGTAAATTGATAAGCCAACCTCTTGGCTAATTCTACCTTTAGAATTCTTGGTCGATAAAATTTTATCTTTAGTCCATCATAACCACGAGAAACTCTTCGGATTATAATGTTGAGGTAAAATAAGTTAACACTCACTACTTACCCAACGTAAAAGGGGTCATATGGAGAGTAAGGTCCTATATGCCTACCGACGAAGAAGGGATTCATAGTAGTTTGGCCTATAAAGACTAGTCTCAATTTTAGGTTTTATAGGAAGATCCCATCAACTTTATTTTCATTCATTTTAAGTGAACGAATATCTAGCATGCGAGAATGAATAAACTAAGATGATGGCATAAAATTCGTGTGACATCTTTATGTCCATGATAACTAACATCCAAACTATATGAGTCAATTTTCATGCAATTTTAGTAGTAGGTGGTTTGGTTTAGGCGGAATATGATGCAATAAGTATCATGTGAAGAAAAGCATCAAGAACGAAAAATACGTAAAATTACAAAGTCCTAGTGTGGCCTATTTACCAAAATGAACAAAATACAACTTTGGAATCCATCCATGATTGGACTCGAAAAGCTTGTCTTGATGTTCCATCTTGGTCCATGTAGCGGGAGTGAGCAATCCGATCTCCATCTTTAGTCTTCTCAAATTATATTTAATAAATTACAAAATATAAACCTATTTACATTCTAATTTAAAACATAATTTCAAAGAAAACAAAAAGGAGATTCGAGATCTCAAAATTACATCAAGATCATGTTTCCATCATTACGAAAACATAATCAACTAAGGCCACACTAGGTAATACAAATTACAACCAATTGCAAAAATACGTAAATAAACCATTCAACAAATCATTCAACAAAATAAAATGCATCAACAATAAATTAATCATTCAAGACATAATTCCTTAATTATGTAGAGTAATTTATCCAAACCACCTTTTTTAAAATGATCAAAATTATGTGACAATTCCTTAATTACTCACAATAATTCCAATCAAACATAATCCAATTTTAATTCATATTATCGTATAATATGAATTAATCCAACATTATTTTAAACCATTTTAAAATAATTGGGTATCCAATAATTGTGAACTTTTTCACAACAACAATCATATATTATCATTATAATGCATAAATAAAAACATTTGGCCAAATAAAAAAAAAAATAATAATAATCCGAAACAATTTTTTTTTTTTTTATAAACCACGGCCTGTTTAGTTTTTTTTATTTTAATTCATACTTTAATTTGATGTTGCTAATATTACAAGATTGGTACAATTATCAACATTTAATCATTATTAAACATTGATACAAACTAGATGATTGAATTTAACATTTTAAATGAATATCTAAATCATGATTAAATCGATTATCTTAATATTTGACGAATCATAATTGATTTGAACATCATTAAAATTAATGAGTCATGATGCAAAACAATAATTTAACATCATGTATATCGAAAATATATAGCAAAAACAAATGTTTATAAACATCCAAAACAATTTCCATTTCCATTTTAATTTAATCCTTATTAAATTAAAACATCTACAAATTTATCATATTGTCATCTTAACATATTAAAACAACAATATCAATAAATCAAAATGAAAAACAAGAATCAAAATCACCAAAAAAAAAATAACACGGACCGAAAAAAAAATTTCAGCCGAATTAAAAAAAAATTCTGAAAAATTTTAATTTAATATATTTCATCATTTATGAAAAATCATATAAAATAATTTCGTAGCCTTGGCTCTAATACCACTTGTGGGAAATGTCGGTATATTTCATACATGATATTTAAGGATTATAACGAAATTATAATATATGAAATACGAGTCATAAACGAAAAGCATAAAGATTAGAATCAACCTTTGGTCCTAGCAATATGGCCTAAGAACAAATATCGAGATCGATATTCTCCTAATTGTTGCACCCAAGATGCTCTGAGAAATGCCTTTTCTTGTGCTAGAATGAACACCAAAAATTACTGATAATTTTTGTGAAAGTAATTGTGATAATGAGAAAGTAGAGAAGAAGAGTTTATATAAAACTCTCCTCCTCTCCTATTTGGACCGTCCAACTAGTAGTAGAGTAGAGGGAGGAGTCTACCCTCTTTTTCTTCTACTTGTTTTAGGTAGTGGAGTCAAGATAGGAGTCTTCCCTCTTTTATTTATTTAATGTATAATATGTGTATGTATTATTATTGTCATTTATGTTGTCACATATTAATAAGTCCATACAACATTTTGTAGTCGATTTATTAATACCGGTCTGACATCATTTATTATGACAATATCGTATATAATATATACGTCAATTATAAATATCGTATATTTATAATTTGCTAATTAAATATAACAGTTTATATTTAATTACGAATTAACATTTAATTCGTTTAAGCTTACATTATTTAATCGTATTAAATAGTTACATTATATACATTAATTAGATATAACAGTTTATATTCAATTACGAATTAACATTTAATTCGTCTCAGCTAGTATTATTTAATCGTATTAAATAATCGTATCATCATTACATTGACTAACCTTTTAGTCATATACATCGACTAACCTTTTAGTCATATAAGGCATCAATATGATTATATTTTTCATATAATCATATCTCTCAAACACATCCTTTAGGTGTGACTTTTAGGGACCAGTTGATCACCGCCATTAAAATGACAATAAAGTGAAACGTCTAGCAAGCCAACCGTTATCGATAAACGCTAATCAACTGATAAGAATACTAACTATACCCTGTGAACCTGTAAGAGATTTATACACGTTATCACACTAACTGTGGAGGACACTAGCTCCAACACATTTTTCATGTTTATTTCTTACTTCTCTTTCTAACTCAACAACTCTCTAAAATTCACATGCAAACTAATATTCATACCATATTACTAGTGTAGTAATACAATAATATTAGTAGTATAATGTCTTACTTATTATCTAGTTAATAATAAGTTAAGATTATTTGGGTTTAATCTTGGGTGCAACTAGAAGGAGACCTTCTAGTTTGGAGGTTGTTTTATGGAGGATCATCCATTAATTTCATGCTCAAGAACAATAAGAAGGAGTTCTTATTGTGCCCATATTGAACTGAAAATTCCCAATGTAAGGATATTTTCGTCTTATCTTTTCTTTTATGCTTTTATATTTGCATGCATGATAACTAGATCCTAAATCATTAAGTTAATGTAATTTAATGAACTAATTATAGGAGTGTAATTAAAGGTCTAGGACTTTCATGTGGTATCAGAGCTCAAATGTTACATGCATGTTGATTTTAACCATTAAAATCGAGTTATACGATAACTTGGGAAAAATTGAAAATTTGTGTTAAAAAATGATTTGCACAATTTTTTGATTTACATGCATACATACTGACTTCAAAATGGTTGTGGTCAAATTTGGTGATTTTAGGGATTGATTTGCTATTTACTTTGATTTATGGCCTTTAAATCATGTTTATATGCATTTTTTATGTTAAAAGTTAACTAAAAATTGTTTCATGATTATTATGGTCATGAAATTTTTATATGATCTCACATGCATGTTGTACATACTGTATGTAAAATTTCGTGACTTTTAATTAAGTTTTGCATGATTATTGATTTTTATGAGATAAAAGTCAATAAAGTGAGATTATTATGTTCATAAAAAGGAAACGTCCTTTTCTGGTATTGAAAATTTTTGGTACATTTTATAATCTGATTTATATCATCTTGGTGAAATTTTATAATTTGTTTCGCCGTTTTACTATATTTAATGGTTTTTATTTGATAAAACCGTTGAATATTAAGTTATTTGTTCATAAAATTTATTCAAACTTTTTGGGCAAATTTTTCTGGTTTTTAGAGTTTCTGGAAATGTTCCAGTTTGTACAAAATTTTTGGTTTGAAATTTTTATGAGTTTTATATTTTATTTTGGGTTTATTTCATAAATGTTATGATTAAACCTCTATATTTAGCAAATACGATCAATTCGAACTAATTAAATACAAACAAAGTTAGTGGGGACAAATTTTGAGTTCTAAATCAGTTTAGATAATTAGTTTGAGCTTAAATACAATTTAAGTGTGGATTATTGATTTTTAATGGTTAAAAATCGATAAAATTCATAAAACCAAGCTAGAATGAGCATGGTAAGTATTAAGGGCGATTTTGGCATGATTTTTACAGCATTTTATTTATGTTGTTATTGTTGAATGAATGAATGTCATTTATTTAATTTTTAATGCAAGTTGTACCTAGTATGACCTAGATTATTTTAATCGGTATTACTCGTAATGTAAGGGAATACCGATTCAGTTGTAATTTTAATTGCGATCTCGTATTTCTTGTTTGTAATAAT
This sequence comes from Heliosperma pusillum, assembly GCA_022085475.1. Classification (NCBI taxonomy): domain Eukaryota; kingdom Viridiplantae; phylum Streptophyta; class Magnoliopsida; order Caryophyllales; family Caryophyllaceae; genus Heliosperma; species Heliosperma pusillum. Next base: position 55,385 of record JAIUZE010008725.1, on the reverse strand, counting down.
TTAATTTCATTTTCTAGATCAAATGTATAATAGTAATTTTATTTGTATCTTTTTGTAATTAATTATTATGAAGACGGAGATTCCCGAAGTCGGTGTTCCAAACGACGATGCCTTTTTGAAGCGTGTACCGTGAAGAGGTAAGGGGCCAAGGAGTTGGTTTCCAATTTTGTAATCGTCTAGTTAATTAGATTAGCTAGGTGGCCATAGTAGGATTTATTTTTTGCTTGCTTTATTTTTCGCTCATGCCAAAATCGCCAACATGCATTTTTATTTCTCGATTGTCAATTTAAAGATATTCAAAATTCACCGACTTAGTTCGCTTATAGGGAATTATTAACTAAATTGACCAGACCTCTCACATAACTTCAAAAAAAATTGAGATTAGCCTTACCAATTAGTAACACCTATGAATCCCGTGTTCATTAGGGCTACCACGCTCGTGGGTCCATTTTTACCTCGGGTAAGTAGAGTAATACGATCACAAGCTAAAATTGGATTGGACTCAACGAGATAAGCGTTATCTTGGGACTAGGAGATGAATTTAGTTGAAATCCGTCAACCAAGAGTTTTAAGGGTAGAATTAGTCAAGTATTGACTTACCATTTTTAGATAAAGGTAGCATACGATGACTATTTTTGTCTAAGGATGAGTCTTGGAATCATTTATACTTCCTCCGTTCCATTTGATTGTATACGTTTGCTTTTTGGGCACTATTCATAAGTGAAAAGAATCTTTAATAATACTTCCAATATATAACATAAAAGATAGTCATGTGAGATTTTGTTTCAATTGTCTCACCGAGAACAATATTAATATCAAATTTTTATAATTTTTAGTAATATGTAACTAAAGATATAAGCAAAACAAAAAGAGCATCGGCATACGTGATAAAGCAAACGTATACAACTAAATGGAACGGAGGAAGTATAATTTCCTGAGGGGTCATTATATAAATGCTTGACTTGTTAAAATTGTTTTACAAGTGTATTATATATACGCAATGAATGTTTATTTTCCGTTGATTTTATTCGCGCAATGACAAATATTTATCCTTCTACAAGCTTGTAAATCCGTTCAATCGTGGAAAGGAGTTTCCATTAATTTATACGGTAGCATTTTGATTGCGATCTCCGTTTAAACCACCATAGCTAATGACAAAATAAATTTTTCTTTTTGATCCTCATATTTACCATTGCAAATGTCTCTTATGAAGAGTATACAAATGAGTCACTTTTAGTCAAAAACGTTTTGAATTTTTTGTGACGTCTTCTTATTACAATGGTGCATCAATCTTTTTGCTCCAAAGAAAATATTTATTATTTTTTGGTATGACGTCATAATGCTCCTTATCGAGGCTTACCTCAAAAGAGGCCAAATCAGTTGGGATGACTAGGTTAATCGATTTATTTGAAATCGTGAATAACCAAATACCGTAGACACTTCATGAAAGGTTTATCCTTTTTGAAGGTAAAACCATGAATGAAATGAAGAATAGTCTTCATAATAATTCTAATCTACTTGTCTAAGTAGAGATTCATGAAAGTGAGTGAGAGCTCTAGGAAATATGTTTTATTCTTGATTGTTAAGAATATGACGAGGTTCAAGAGTAGGTTGGTACGATGTTGGCACAAGGCAAGGAAAAAAGGCAAAGCTATATTGAATAGTAAAGTCAAAACCCAAGCAAGGTGTCGAACCCAACTTTTGATGATTCTATTTTACAGTGTAAGACACTAGAAAAGAATTTGCCCCAAGTTTTCTAAAGAGTTAGAAATTCGGCGTACTATTTTCACCCATAATATCTATATGATCGACATTTATTTTGCTAAAATGCAAGTTTTGGATATTAGATACCCATTATGGTTTTCATCAATGTATTCAATACCTATAATAAATCGTGCGACGACTAACCATGATTAAATGTCGACCTACAAGGGAAATATAACTATTGTAGTTTTATTTCTATAGAGACATATAAAAGTTATAATGTGATCAATCTAGTTTTGGATTTAGAGGTATACTTTAATAAACGTTATTATGTACATGACCTCTAAATAAAGAATATAGTATCCACTTTAGTGTACGACACAAGTGTTTCACTTTTGTGAATGGAACAAGCGTTTTATCTTTTTATGCCTATACTTGGTCAATGGTTATCCCATACCAATCAAAGGTAATTATATTCTTGACCTAAACTAGAAATTACTTGTCATATAGATTGAAAAAAAAAAGGCTCAAAATTGGTGACCCTAATCTAATCTTAATTCTGGATTGTGTATCATATTAAAAGGCTAGTATTGACTACTATCCCTAAACCATTTGATTTTGAATCTTATGGTGTGTGCAAATCTTGTATTCAAGGCAAGATGATTCGTCCCCTTTTTATTCAAAAGGAAATCGAACTAGTGAGTTATTGGCCCTATTACATAATGATATGTGTGGTCCAATAATAATCACAACCAGAGATGGTTATGACTATTTCACTTTATTTACAGACGAATTAAGTAGATATTATATTTGATTCTACTTAATGAGGTTCTATGAGAAATCTTTGAAAAGTTCAAAGAGCTTCAATAAGAAGTAGTTAACCACCAAGAGTATTAGATCAAGGACTTACGACCAAATCGTAATAGAAATATCTAAGTATTGATTTTGATTTTCACCAAAGGTATTGTGAAATGGTTTCACGAGTTAACTTCTCTAACACACATTATGAGATAAGGTGTTGTTGAATAGAGAAACAGAACCTAATACAATATGGTTTTGTGTTTGTCAAGTCACATTGAGCCAATTGACTTACCTTGGGCTTTTATTATTTTGTCTGCTATTTCTTTTCCCACCATATTAAAGCACATTTAAAATAGTCTGATTTTATTCTATATACGATATGGATGGGTAGCATACCTAATTTGTAAGTTATCCGAATGAAACATGTGCTCAATAAACCTGCATTGACCACGAGAATAAAGCGTTTGTGACTCGTGATGCTGTCTTTCAATAAAAATACGATTATTTCTTGATAAGACAGAGTGGGAGAAAATGTTTCAAGAGCCACAAACTGAGCATATGGTCCGGAAAAGGTTTCCTCATTACTTGTTCAGTAGTTGTTTTTATGGAGCCTTGGAGGTTAGGTAGAATTTTTAAACTCTTTGATAGCGATGAGTTCGTATTAATTTTAGAAAGTAACTCACCTGTGAATTATAAAAGACTGTTTCTAGTCCCAAACTTCATGCTATGGCTTTGAGTCATGCGATTTGTAATGGACTCCATGCACGATGGTCTTGAATGTGACCTGATTAATTTCACTTGAAGAAGTACGACCTCTTTAGTGTAAATTGATTTTTAAGATCGATATCTGCATGGAGGAACATTAAAATGTTTTCAAAGATAAATTGGTAGGCAAATAAATTTGCACCAACTTTAATTCTTCGATCCATTCGAATATACTTAGCGATTACAGCATTTCATAATAGTATGATGACAATTGGATCTCAAGAACCACCTTCTTGAATACGATTCTAGAAGAGGTAGAATATTTTATATCCACCTGTTGGTTTGTAGATCCTAATTATCCTAAGTTAATTTGCAAGCTTAAGAGGATGTCTTAAGTAAGTATTTAAGAGTTGGAATTAGTGTGTCAATCATGTCATACATGAAGTTTAGTGGGAGTAATGTCATACATGGTATTAGCATTAAGTCAAATTTCTTATATTGATAAGATCTTTGACTAGTTCAAAAAGGTTGAACACATGATAATTGATTCCTTTTGCTTCCGCTGCGGGATCAATTATATACGCTGTGATGTATACGCAATCCGACATTTTGCATGCTTTGAGTATGACGAATCATTTGCAATCAAATCCAAGTGAGAGTCACTTGATAGCCATAAAGAAAATCCGTAGTACTTGCGAAGGACTAAAGATATGTTCCATGTGTTTGGAGTTTACAGTGAGTTCTGTGTAAGGGGTTACACAGACTTCAGTTTCCAAACTAATCAAAGTGATTTGAAATCACGAATTGGCTGTGTTTTATAGAAGATTTATCTGTTGGAAGAGTTCCAAGCAGAAAGGACTATTGGAAAGTTTCCAAATAGGAGTGACATTTCCAAATTTAAATGTCATGTATCCGCTGGAAGTGTTCCAGGCAGTTTTTCGTTGCGGATTTCACAACGGAAATGGAGTACATTGCATTATATGATGATGCATATGAAAGTAGCTTGTATTTGACTGTATTGGAGGGACTAGAAGTAGTTCCTATAGTTGTATATCCTATCCCATGATACTGGTAAAACAGTGCGAGCTACATTTAGGCCAAGAGTCCTAAGTCTAGATTCAAACCTAGACACATACTCAGAATGTTTTATGTAATATGAGATTACGTAGACAAAGAGAAATATCAATCATAAAGATTGGAAAGATGCAAGTATTTCTAATCCATTGGCTATGATTTTGCAGGCTGAACATGATAGTCAATTCATTTCAATGGGGATTGAAATATGTACCTAAATTGGTGCAGATTATGAGATATGAAATTATTGATAGCGTATCAATTTTTCCAAATATTTGATAATCGCATTCATTGTTAGAGTTTCATTAAAAACTTCTTTATTTAGTTTGACTAAATTTTAATACTTTGTTTATCCGAATTGGTTGAAAGAAAGGTTGAACCCAATTCAAGTGAACAGGATAAACTTAGTGTTTTTGTCCCTAGTCATTCAGTTGAGGTGACGTCTCGAAGTGACTAGATTGTTAGTCGATTGATGGTTGGTTCAGCACCATGGGCTCATGGAGATGACTGGTCGTTTACATAGACAGACTATTGAGACACTCTGTCAGGCAGTGACCATAATAGAGTCCCTTATCAAAATTGTTGAAGCCTGGTCGTGGCGGGGATTTCTATTTTATTCCTATGAGTCGATTATTTATACTGGCGACCATTTACCTGAGTCGGTGTAGTTTCCGATTGACTTTGGTTTTGGTCCTAGGTCGTGTCGTGAAAGGAGGCCGATGGACATCTTCTGGGTCATGGTGATCTGCATCATACAGTGTAAGATGGGTCAACAGGAATTGTCCACCCACGTTGGGTATTAACATCTTCGGGCCATGATCGGACCTGTCGCAAGCCCGATACAAAGATAAATTACCCAGACTAGGCTAATAACAAATTAATGTAATTAGGGAAGTAGGGGTCGATCCTCAAGGAGATGGTGTTTCCTATAGAATGTGAAATGTCTCGCAATTGGGTCTTATCTAACGAATATCTGGGTTTTGGGATTTTAATTTGTAAACTAATAAAACGCATAAAAGAAAACAAAATAAAAGTAAATCAAAATGAAAACAATAAAACAAGTGGTGAATTAACAATGATGAAAAGAATCTAGGGAAGTAGGTTCACACATGTAGATTGATATATTGATGAAATTGGATTTAGGATATGCAAACAATTCATTGTGAGTTCGTAAGAATGATGTGTTCATTACAATCATAGATCAGATGGTCTAGCAGGCTTTTAGGCAATTTACTAGGTCTTAATCTAACATGTCATGCTTTGTCTATTCAAGTCACGTATTTCTACCTTGGAAAAGAATTCTATTTTAGTCAATAATTTTTGGCCAGAAATCGTTAACTATCGTTACAATCCAAACATGCGTAGACACAACGTTTTAAAAGCACAATTTCTTTTATCCAATTATCATCTTTTAATCAATCTAACATGGCTACCCTACACCCTAGAAAGGTGACTACTTACTCATGATAATATTTAAATCTAAGATGACATTAATAATAAAAACTAGGATAGACATGTTTGTTTGATTTTGACAATAGTTTAAGACTCTTTATATGACGATAATAATGACGCTAAATTGACAATCTAATGAAATAAAATGATGATTATAACGATACTAAAATGAATCTAAGATAACATGTAAAGAAAATAACAATCAAAATAGAAAACATAAAGACACTAAACAAAAGATAAAATAGGAATACCTCGATGACAATCAACAATGACAATGATGACAACAATAATAGAAATCCCTTGCTTAGAATAATCGTTCCATGAATCACAATTCTTGAACCAAATAAAGTAGATTACAAATATGAAATTCTTATTGATCTAAGCTAAAGTTTTGATGTAGAAAAGACAGAAATAAACTAAGAAACTAAAGACAAAAGGAAGAAGAAAATGTTCTAGACAAGAGAAGAGAGGCTAGGCTCTCTCCCCTTAATCTAGGTTTCTAATCTAAAGAGAAGTGTAAGAAGAGAAGAGAGGTGTTTGCAAAGAGGATGTGTTGAAGTGTGGTGGCTGAAGCTCTTTATATAGCATTAGGGTTTCGTGGGGGAGGGGTCATGAATTCATCACATAGGACAAAAATGAGGAAGTCGAAGCAAAAGTGCGGATCAGCAGACATCCCCGATCGGGTACACCACTTACCCGATTGGATAAGTTGCAATCCAGGTCCTTTGACTCTCGTTTCATCTCCCCTTGCATATGACTTGACTTCCATCATCCCCCTTGACCTCTTGAGTCGGGTTTGTTGAAAGGGTTTGATGTAAAACGATGATTTCTTCGCCTAACTGATCGGTCTTCTGACAACTGCGACATCGTCTTTACTTCTTCTCTGTTTTGAATTAGTGAACCTTCTTGAAATGCCTTTCACTTGGTCAAGCTTGCTTCTTTAAATCGTCGGGTTCTAGGCAAATGCTCGGGAATATAGACAAAGGGCGTAGAAACGTCACTTTCCCTACAAAACAGGTTAGAACATAGGAACTCGCCTAGAAGACGATATTAGTTCATAAAATGGCTTAACAAAGCACAAATGACATACAAAATTGAGCTAAATTGGGGGTTAAAACCATACAAATATTCACTTATCAAATTCCGCCAAGCTAAACCTTTGCTTGTCCTCAAGCAAACATAACAAACAATACCAGGACAAGGGTTGCAAGCATTGGCTACTACACCATCAGGAAACAAATCTCAACATAAAGCTTTGGAAACATAATGAATCATAACCCAAAAACAACGTGGGCAAGAATGATACATAAACATGGCTGAGATTTACATAACGGCGTAGCACAAAGAATTTCACTATAGATTTTTGGCTCTTGCATGATCTTTTGACAAATAGACTCTCGCGGCACACTCGAACACTCATGTATGTAAAAGGTGATTTCTTTATGTGTAAATGTTTTGAGACACTCACCTATCTACGACTTATGAAAATGTGTCCGCAATCTAATATGGTAAACAATTCAAAACACAAGTCAAAGATCACAATGCACATAGAAAAGAAGCCGGAAAAATAAGAAGAAGGCTTTGGGAAATGGGTGAAAGGTGGACAAACAGTTATGGTTATGTGATGTTTTAAACGAGCTAGCAACTAACCAATGATAAATGGATACTCAATCCAAACGTTCGATCAATTTCCCAGAAGACGGATAACGAAGCCAAAAGAAACAAGTTGGCTTATTACACACGAAACACAAGGGTAAACTCCTTCTGAATATTGACTTGACATTTTGAGGAGATACTCACAACTTCTTCTATTTTATTTCTTTTCCTTTCTTTTTTTTCGTTTCTCTTTTTTGTTTTTCTATTTCATTTTTTTTCTTTTCTATTCTGAACATAACATTGCTTCTTGAACATTTTGGTTCTTCCAAATTCACTTTGACATATAAGAACAAATCTTCTCAAAAGAGCACCCATACACCATAGTCTAGCTACTAGCTCAAAAGGTAGGTAGTTTTTATGTGTAGCTATTATTTTGTGAAACATTTGTATGAAGGGGTTAATTTTGAGGGGTAATTCAAAGTGAAAAAGGCTTCAAATCTAAGTGAATCATGAATGCAATGCTTATAGGAATGAAATGAGAACCATACTTATGCGTTTTGACATGACACACATCACAAGGAGAACTACACACACCTAGATGAGACTGGGTATAGATGTACCAGCCTAAGGAGGTTCTACCTTACAATATATGTAACTTGCCAAGTGTCAAGATCAAGCGTACTCATCTATAGGTTCATTCCATGCCTACTGTGTACAAGACTTCCCCATGTATGCACAATTCAATGAATATTGAATCATTATCTTTAAAAGCTCCAAGTTTGGGAAATGTAACATGATAGCATAGTAAACAAGCAAGCAAAGCATGAAAAGCATTCAATTATGTTCAGAAATTTTTAAATTTTCTCAAACATCTTCTTTTTCTTTTATTCAAAATTTGAAAAATGATGAACTAAAATGTAAAATGGGAAAATGCAATCCCTGCCCCAAGCTAAACATCACATTGTCCTCAATGTGAGCACAAAGACAAAATATGCAATGTGAGCACAAAGACAAAATATGCAATGAGATGCTTCATGGGGAAAAGGAAAAAAATGAAAGAAGAGTGAAGCTTACTACTCAGCGCGAACTCCCCCAAGCTAGTCTTTTGGACTTGACAAGGAAGGTCTTTATAGATTTTCTTCAAAAACTCTTTGATCTGCAAAATAAATCCTAACAACGAAAAAGGGAATACAAAAATAAAAATGCAAAAAGAAAAGGAACACGGGTTGCCTCCCGAGAAGCGCAATTTAAAAGTCTTGCTAGACTCCATTTTTTTCTTTGATCATCCTTTATCTTTAAGCTCACTATCATCCAAGCTCATCATCATAGCGTTCCTTGCATTCTCCATCCATGCCAAGCTTTTCCGGGAATAGCCCCTTTTAGCACTTTTAGCAGTAGTGCTTTTAGTATACTCGCCTGCAAGAGAATCAACACTAACATGTGCCTCCAACGGATCCGTCAGTAAGGATCGAGGCATAGAAGAAACAATAGAAGAGTCATCAACATCAAGCACATAGCATGAGTCTTCTTACACATGACTCCTAACGGTGGAATTTTTACTAAAGGTCACCTTGTCATCTCCTATCTCTAATGTCAACTTCCCATTCTTGACATCAAAAACTGCACCAGTGGTGTGCAAAAAGGGTCTTCCCAAAATGATTGGGATTTGAGAGTCCTCGGCCATGTCAAGTACTAGAAAGTCAACGGGAATGAAAAACTTACCAACTTTGACGGGCACATCTTCTAAAACACCCATAGGTTGTTTTAGAGAACGGTCCGCCATTTGCAAAGTAATATTAGTGCATTTCAAAGCACCCATGTTAAGTTTTTCAAACATAGAAAAGGGCATGACACTTACACTAGCACCTAGGTCGCAAAGGGCCTTATCAATGGTATACGTGCCTATAGTGCAAGGGATGGACTAACTACCAGGGTCCTTAAGTTTTGGTAGAGACTTATTTTGCAAGAGTGCACTACACTCTTCAGTGAAAGCTACGGTCTTAATCTCATTGAAAGATCTCTTCTTTTTGAGGACTTCCTTCATAAACGTGGAATAAGAAGGAACTTGGGAAAGCAATTCAATGAAAGGGACTGTTACCTTTAAATTCTTGACGACGTCAAGGAACTTACCATACTTTGCCTCCTCCTTGTGATTGGCTAATCTTTGGGGAAATGGGACTTTGATCTCAATAGGAATCTCGGGCTCTTTCCCCTTTGACATGGGCACCTCATCTTCAACATCAACAACCACGGGCTCATCATTATGCTTACCACTTCTTGAGGAAATGGCATTTACAGTTTCGTGAGGTTGGTAACATTGTGAAGGCAGCTGCCCTTGCTTTTGGTATTGAGAAATTTTAGCTTCCAACAATTTGATGGCGGCATCCTTAGCTTGATCGCTCTCTTGGAATTTAGCTATTATGGTGTCTTGTCTTTGAGCCAATTGCAGCATCATGGCTTCAAGTTTACTTACCCCATTGTCACTTTGTTGAGATGTAGAGGATTGAAATTGTTCTAGCTTTTGTGTGAGAAGGGCTACTTGAGTTTGTAAAAGTGTCAAAGTGGGGTCCTCTTGCTTAGATTTCAATGGTATGGAGCGGGAATTTCTATATTGAGAATTGTGAATTGCCATGGATTCAATGGTAGTGTGAGCAATTTCAACATTAATTTGATCAAATCTTCCATTGTTAGCAGAATCCAGGATACGACGGGACTCTATATAACACCCATTATAAAATGTGATGGCAAGGAGCCATGGATCTATCCCATGATGAGGACACTCCCTTTGCAAGTCCTTGTACCTCTCCCAAGCTTCATATAGGCTCTCATCATCCCCTTGTCGGAAACCAGTGATTTGACTTCTCAACAAAGCGGTCTTTTCTGGAGGAAAGTACTTTTGGTAGAAGGCAAGAGCTAAACTCTCCCAATCGGTGATACCTAATGTAACCTTATCAAGGCTATGTATCCACAAACTTGCCTTACCCCTCAAAGAGAATGAGAAGAGCATCTCTCTAATTTGCCCTTGGGTGACTCCAGTTTGTCTAATAGTGGAGAAATAGTCACAGAAGTTTTGGATGTGAAGGTTGGGATCTTCTGTGGCATTTCCACTAAATTGGCTTCTTTCTATAAGGTTAATGAAGGCAGGTTTGATTTCAAAGTTTTGGGCTGCAATTTGGGGTGTAGCAATACCCTTTGGAAGTGTTTATGCGGTGGGTTTGGAATGGTCTGAAAGTCGAACCATTTCTGCAGCAGGAGCTCACCCAAGGGGCCTTGATGATCAAGCCACAAGCAAGACAAGCCTGACCCCAAGACCCCCTCAGATGGAAGCTCGAGTCACAAGGTCTAAACAACAAGTCATGGCAAGCCAACTTCAAGCCAAACCAAGCCAAGATATTGAGGAAGATAGTCCAGGGCTTGCCAAGCCATGCCAAGGTCCAATACAGTCCACACTCCCCACACAAGACAGAAACAATACCAGTCAGAGCTCAGCAGACCAGTTAGCAAACCCAGCACCAAGGAGGTACACCAGAGCATCCCAACCACCCCCACCATGGCCTACCATCAAGGCAACCCTTTAATCAACAAGTTTTTCCAGGACAATCCTTTTTGAAGTCTAGCAAAAACTCAAGTAACAAGCAGCCCAAGCTAGAGTACAGTGAACATTAAAGCAGAGAAGGTACAAGTCAGATTGTGGCTTCCTTTTGTTTAAGTCAACTTGTCCTCGTCCAAGGCAGGTTTTATCTAAGTCTTAATAAGAATAGAGAGTCCCAAGGAGCAACAAAACATCCAGGCAAAGCAGCAAAACAACAAGAACAACATATTTCCATTTCAGGAAAACTCCAAAAACTGCTTTATTGCTTTTTGTTCAGTCTGTTTTTGTGTCTTTGTGTCTGTATCAGTTAGTTGTTAAACTCGTCCTCTTGTTAGATCCTTAATTAGTTAGATGTGGTAGTAGTTCAAGTTCAAAGCTGACCCTTAGATGGACTTTACATCCAAGGGATCACATTGTATCAGCCTCCCTATATAAGGAGGGTATTATGTAATGTTTAAGGCAGACTTTTAATGAATGAATTAACCTTGAGAATCCCTCAAATCTTTCAAAATTGTGCTAAGAGCTGTAGTTTGAGTCAATCCTGATACATCTTCAAGGTGTCTGATCAGTGTCTTGCTTTGTGAGTCAAGTTAAATCTGTGCTTTGCTGTGATTAGCTTGCTTGCTGTTGAGGCTATGTCTAGAGTGTTTGTGCCTTGTTGTAACACTTTAAACCTGTCTCTCAACTACTCTCTGAGTCCCTTCTCTTGTGCTATACTGTAGGGGAGCTTCTCTAAGTCATATCCCTTTGAATTTCAGTTAATATAAATCACTCTCTCTAAAACAGCCTCCATTTCTGTCTGTGTTTGTTTTCAGTTTTAGGTAAGCTTAGTTCAACTTCTCTTAAACTCACAAGCCTTAGTAGTTTACACTCCAAATTGGTTATCAGAGCTTTAGTTGAGAGTCTTAGTGAGTTCATTTTCCCTAACTACATTTAAAAACACAAAAATAGCCCAATGAGTGAAGAGAGACTGGCAGGAGTAGAAGCAAAGATGGAGGACCTGGCTGGGATTGTAACCACCCTAACCAGAGCCCTGGATCAGGTAATAGGCAACCAGTTGTTTGCTGGAGGAAGAGGCAGAGGACGTGGAAGAGGCCAAGGAGGAGGCAGAGGAAGGCCACCTGATGATGAAGAGTATCCAGACTCAGATGACTCAACAAGGAGCAGGGCTTCCATCCACAGGCACATAGACAAGCATCTTAAGGTAGACATCCCTGAGTTTTCTGGTAGTCTTAATCCTGATGATTTGTTAGAATGGTTAAGAGAAGTAGAAAGAATCTTTGAGTACAAAGGATATAATGATTCTAAGTCTTTTAAAGTAGTTATCCTTAAACTGAAAGGGTATGCTTCTCTTTGGTATGAAACCATGAAAGGGTTAAGGGCTAGGGAAGGAAAAGAACCCATCAAATCCTGGACCAAACTGAAAAAGAAACTATTAGAAAATTTTGTTGCTAAGGATTACACCCAGGATCTGTTTATTAAGTTGTCTAAGTTGAAACAAGGAGACAAACCTGTTGAATATTATCTGAGAGAGTTTGAACAACTCACCTTGCAGTGTGATATAAATGATAAACCTAAGCAAAGGATTGCTAGGTACTTAGAGGGTCTAGATAAGAGCATTGCTAACAAGGTTAGGATGCAACCTCTGTGGTCATTTGATGATGTTGTTAACTTATCTCTGAGAATTGAAAAGATAGGGAAGACTAAGTCTGTTACACCAAAACCTGTTAGGTCTTTTCAAACCAGACCTTACAGTGGATTGAGGACCATGGATACCCCTAAGACAGCACCCCCACCTACTTTAGACAAGGGAAAGGGCATCATGGGTCAGAAGCCAAGCACTTCATTGACTGAGAATAGAATTAGGTGCTTCCAATGTCAGGGCTATGGACATTTCAGGAAGGATTGCCCTTCTAAGAAGACCCTAACTATAATGGAGGTTGAGACTTGGGAAAAGGAAGGTCTAGTTGAGTATAAGAGGGATGAGCCTGAGGTTGAAGAAGTGGTGAGTGAGGAGGAAGAGCCTAGTCAGGAGGCAATAGTGGCACTCCCTGACACAGGCCACAACTTGGTTCTATGGAGGGTAATGCACTCACAACAGATACCTTTGGAGGAGGATCAAAGGTCCCTCATTTTTAGGAGCAGATGTACCATACAAGGAAGGGTTTGTAACCTCATCATAGATGGAGGAAGTTGTACACATGTGGCCTCAGTTACTATGGTTGACAAGTTGAAGCTAAGCACTCAAGAGCACCCTCACCCCTATAAGTTGAGATGGCTGAGTAAGAGAGCAGAGGTTAAGGTGGACAAGCAATGTATGGTCCCATTCTCCATTGGAAGTGTGTACAAAGATGAAGTTCGGTGTGATGTGGTTCCAATGGATGCCTGTCACTTATTATTAGGAAGACCATGGGAGTTTGATAAAAGCTTCATACACCAAGGAAGAAGCAACACCTATTCCTTCAAGCATGGGAGCAGGAAGGTGACATTAGCCCCTTTGCCACCTCATCAGAAGAGTTATGGGAGTCCTAGTATGGCTGAAGATTTTAGTGGAGTCTTGTTTCTATCTGAATCAGCAATGGTCAAAGAATGTATTGAAGAGCAACCTATACTGATGCTGCTATCAAAGGAAGTTCAGGAAGGGGAGTCTAAGGTAATCCCTGCTAAAGTTAAGCCCCTCATTGATCAGTTCAAGGAAGTGTTCCCAGAGGAACTTCCTGATGGCTTACCCCCTTTAAGAGGAATTGAACACCAAATAGACCTTGTACCAGGGTCTGTACTACCTAATAGACCAGCATATAGATGTGATCCTAAGGCTACACAAGAGCTGCAGAAACAAGTTGGAGAGTTGATGAGTAAAGGGTTTGTAAGGGAGTCCTTAAGTCCATGTGATGTGCCTGATTTATTGGTTCCTAAGAAGGATGGGACTTAGAGGATGTGCATAGATAGCAGGGCTATCAAAAACATCACAGTCAAGTATAGGTTCCCTATACCTAGGCTTGATGACATGTTGGATGAGCTGAGTGGTTCAAGGTTCTTTTCTAAGATTGATTTGAGGCAAGGTTACCATCAGTTGAGGATCAGAGAAGGAGATGAGTGGAAGACAGCCTTCAAAACAAAGCATGGCCTTTATGAGTGGCTTGTCATGCCCTTTGGCCTGTCAAATGCCCCAAGTACCTTCATGAGATTAATGACAGAAGTACTTAGGCCTTGCCTAAGGAGATTTGTGGTGGTATACTTTGATGATATTCTCATCTACAACAAGAGCAAGGATGATCATTTGAGGCATCTTGAGACTGTGTTTAAAACACTTAAGGAGAGTAAGCTCTTTGGGAAGCTTGAGAAATGCACCTTTATGACTGAGGAAGTCAAGTTTCTAGGATATGTGGTGTCTGGTAGAGGCATTTCAGTTGATCAAGACAAGATCATTGCAGTTCAGTCTTGGCCTGTTCCTAAGAATATCACAGAAGTGAGAGGGTTTCATGGCCTAGCATCTTTCTATAGGAGGTGCATTAAAAACTTTAGCACTATTGCAGCACCCCTCACTGAATGTATGAAGAAAGGGGAGTTCACTTGGACTGAGAATGCCTTGCAGGCTTTCAAATACATAAAGAAGCTCTTGTGCAGTGCACCTATCCTCAGGTTACCTGATTTTAATTGCCTATTTGAGGTTGAATGTGATGCAAGTGGAGTGGGAATTGGAGCTGTCCTTATCCAAGAAAAGAAACCTGTAGCTTATTTCAGTGAAAAGCTAAGTCGAGCCAAGCTGAGCTATTCTACATATGATAAGGAGTTCTATGCTCTTGTCAAGGCTCTAAGGCATTGGAGTCACTATCTGAAGCCCAAGCCTTTTGTCTTACATTCTGATCATGAAGCATTGAAGTACATAGGAGGCCAGCATAAGCTTAGCCACAGGCATGCCAAATGGGTGGAGTTCCTCCAGTCATTCACCTTTTCTAGCAAATACAAAGAAGGAAAACAAAATATGGTGGCTGATGCATTGTCTAGAAGATACACTCTACTATCAACCATGGAGCAAAGGGTTCTTGGCTTTGAGTTCATGAAGGACATGTATCCGGAAGATCCAGACTTTGCAGAAGATTGGTTAACACAGAAAGAGGGAACAAGAACCATTGACTCACCCTACACTCTACAAAATGGATTCCTATTCAAAGGAAACAAGCTCTCTGTTCCCAGAGGTTCTTATAGGAGGCTATTGATCAAGGAGGTGCATGGAAATGGCCTTGGAGGACACTTTGGGGTTCAG
Source organism: Heliosperma pusillum (assembly GCA_022085475.1). Taxonomy (NCBI): domain Eukaryota; kingdom Viridiplantae; phylum Streptophyta; class Magnoliopsida; order Caryophyllales; family Caryophyllaceae; genus Heliosperma; species Heliosperma pusillum. Next base: position 40,194 of record JAIUZE010008725.1, on the reverse strand, counting down.
AAGACTGTGGACATACTGCAGGATCAGTTTTACTGGCCTAAGATGATAGGAGAAGTCCAAATAGTGCTTAGAAGGTGTGGAGTTTGTCAAAAAGCCAAGAGTTCTTTTCAAGCAGGACCTTACACCCCCCCCCCCCTACCAGTCCCATGTAGGCCTTGGGAAGATGTAAGCATGGATTTCATAGTAGCATTGCCTAGGACAACAAGAGGGAAAGATTCTATCATGGTGGTTGTGGATAGGTTCAGCAAGATGGCACATTTCATTGCCTGTAAGAAAACTGAGGATGATGTGAGTGTAGCAGAGCTATACCTTGATGAGGTGGTGAGGTTACATTGAGTTCCAAGAACTATTGTATCTGACAGAGACACAAAGTTTATGAGTCATTTCTGGAGAACATTGTGGAAATTGCTTACCACTAGGTTGTTGTTTAGTACCTCCCATCATCCTCAAACAGATGGACAAACGGAGGTGACCAACAAGACCTTGGGAAGGATCTTGAGGTGTATAGTCATCAAATCTCTCAAGGATTGGGACTTAAAGCTGGCTCAAGCAGAGTTCTCTTTCAATAGAGCTCCATCAGCAGCCACAAGCCACTCCCCCTTTGAAGTGGTCTATGGTACTAACCCCTTAATGCCTTTGAATTTGTATAATGTGTGCAGGTCAGAGATCCACTATGATGCCAAGAAGAGGGTGGAACAAATGCTAAAACTCCATGAATCAGTCAGAAAACAAATTGAGAAAACCAATGATCTATACAAGAAGAATGCCAAGGTTCCTAAGGCCAAGAAAGACTTTGCACCAGGAGACTTAGTGTGGATCAACCTAAGGAAAGAAAGGTTCCCTTCCAAGAGAAAGAATAAGCTAGAGCCAAGAGCAGATGGTCCTTTTCAAGTCATAGAGAAGATAGGTCTTAATGCCTACAGAATTGATCTACCAGGAGAGTATGCAGTTCATGGAACATTCAATGTTGGGGATCTTAGTCCCTTCTATGAAGACTCTGAGGGAGAGGAAGACACATGCTTGAGGTCAAGCCCTTTTCAACCTAGGGAGGCTGCAGCAGGAGCTCACCCAAGGGGCCTTGATAATCAAGCCACAAGCCACAAGCAAGACAAGCCTGACCCCAAGACCCCCTCTGATGGAAGCTCGAGTCACAAGGTCTAAACAACAAGTCATGGCAAGCCAACTTCAAGCCAAACCAAGCCAAGATATTGAGGAAGGTAGTCCAGGGCTTGCCAAGCCATGCCAAGGTCCAATACAGTCCACACTCCCCACACAAGACAGAAACAATACCAGTCAGAGCTCAGCAGACCAGTTAGCAAACCCAGCACCAAGGAGGTACACCAGAGCATCCCAACCACCCCCACCATGGCCTACCATCAAGACAACCCACTAATCAACAAGTTTCTCCAGGACAATCCTTTTTGAAGTCTAGCAAAAACTCAAGTAACAAGCAACCCAAGCTAGAGTACAGTGAACATTAAAGCAGAGAAGGTATAAGTCAGATTGTGGCTTCCTTTTGTTTAAGTCAACTTGTCCTCGTCCAAGGCAGGTTTTATCTAAGTCCTAATAAGAGTAGAGATTCCCAAGGAGCAACAAAACATCCAGGCAAAGCAGCAAGACAACAAGAACAACAGATTTTCATTTAAGGAAAACTCCAAAAACTGCTTTATTGCTTTTTGTTCAGTCTGTTTTTGTGTCTGTATCAGTTAGTTTTTAAACTCGTCCTCTTGTGAGGTCCTTAATTAGTTAGCTGTGGTAGTAGTTCAAGTTCAAAGCTGACCCTTAGATGGACTTTACATCCAAGGGATTACATTGTATCAGCCTCCCTATATAAGGAAGGTATTATGTAATGTTTAAGGCAGGCTTTTTATGAATGAATTAACCTTGAGAATCCCTCAAATCTTTCAAACTTGTGCTAAGAGCTGTAGTTTGAGTCAAGCCTGATACATCTTCAAGGTGTCTGATCAGTGTCTTGCTTTGTGAGTCAAGTTAAATCTGTGCTTTGCTGTGATTAGCTTGCTTGCTGTTGAGGCTATGTCTAGAGTGTTTGTGCCTTGCTGTAACACTTTAAACCTGTCTCTGAACTAGTCTTTGAGTCCCTTCTCTTGTGCCATGATGTAGGGGAGCTTCTCTAAGTCATATCCCTTTGAATTTCAGAAAATATAAATCACTCTCTCTAAAACAGCCTCCATTTCTGTCTGTGTTTGTTTTCAGATTTAGGTAAGCTTAGTTAAACTTCTCTTAAACTCACAAGCCTAAGTAGTTTACACTCCAATTTCCTAATGTGAAGATGAAGATGGAGTGTTGTTTGAAATTTGATTGGTTTTTATGAATGGAGATGAGAATGGATCTTCTTGTCTATTAAGATTAGATTAAATATCCGAGTAATTCTCACGAATACGGTCTAAAATTAAAGTATCAGAAGCTTTTGAAATTTCGTTGAATAGCTTTCGTCTTCTACGCAGAGTTCTTTCTAGGTCAGGGTCTAAAGAGATAGGGGTCCCTAGTCTAGAAGATCTGGGCATAAGATTGAAAGCTAAGATGAAAAATCAAGAGAGGTCAAAAGAAATTTGGGTTCCTAGAGACTAGATAAAAATAATTGCGATAAAAATCACAAGAAAAAGGAAAACTAAACCGTGCTCCTCTGCAACGTAGCCAAAATTTGATCAAGCCTGTCGCAAGCCCGATACAAAGATAAATTACCCAGACTAGGCTAATAACAAATTAATGTAATTAGGGAAGTAGGGGTCGATCCTCAGGGAGATGGTGTTTCCTATAGAATGTGAAATGTCTCGCAATTGGGTCTTATCTACAGAATATCTGGGTTTTGGGATTTTAATTTCTAAACTAATAAAAGGCATATAAGAAAACAAAATAAAAGCAAATCAAAATGAAAACAATAAAACAAGTGGTGAATTTATAATGATGAAAAGAATCTAGGGAAGTAGGTTCACACATGTAGATTGATATATTGATGAAATTGGATTTAGGATATGCAAACAATTCATTGTGAGTTCGTAAGAATGATGTGTTTATTACATTCATAGATCAGATGGTCTAGCAGGCTTTTAGGCAATTTACTAGGTCTTAATCTACCATGTCATGCTTTGTCTATTCAATTCACGTATTTCTACCTTGAAAAAGAATTCCATTTTAGTCAATGGTTTTTGGCCAGAAATCGTTAACTATCCTTACAATCCAAACATGCATAGACACAACGTTTTAAAAGCACAATTTCTTTTATCCAATTATCATCTTTTAATCAATCTAACATGGCTACCCTACACCCAAAAAAGGTGACTACTCACTCATGATAATATTTAAATCTAAGATGACATTAATAATAAAAACTAGGATAGACATGTTTGTTTGATTTTGACAATAGTTTAAGACTCTTTATATGACGATAATAACGACGCTAAATTGACAATCTAATGAAATGAAATGACGATTATAACGATACTAAAATGAATCTAAGATAACATGTAAAGAAAATAACAATCAAAATAGAAAACATAAAGACACTAAACAAAAGATAAAATAGGAATACCTAGATGGCAATCAACAATGACAATGATGACAACAATAATCGAAATCCCTTGCTTAGAATAATCGTTCCATGAATCACAATACTTGAACCAAATAAAGTAGATTACAAAGATGAAATTCTTATTGATCTAAGCTAAAGTTTTGATGTAGAAAAGACAGAAATAAACTAAGAAACTAAAGACAAAAGGAAGAAGAAAATGTTCTAGACTAGAGAAGAGAGGCTAGGCTCTCTCCCCTTAATCTAGGTTTCTAATCTAAAGAGAAGTGTAAGAAGAGAAGAGAGGTGTTTGCAAAGAGGATGTGTTGAAGTGTGGTGGCTGAAGCTCTTTATATAGCATTAGGGTTTCGTGGGGGAGGGGTCATGCATTCATCACATTGGATAAAAATGAGGAAGTCGAAGCAAAAGTGCGGATCAGCAGACATCCCCGATGGGGTACACCACTTACCCGATCGGATAAGTTGTAATCTGGGTCCTTTGACTCTCTTTTCATCTCCCCTTGCATATGACTTGACTTCCATCATCCCCCTTGACCTCTTGAGTCGGGTTTGTTGATAGGGTTTGATGTAAAACGATGATTTCTTCGCCTAACTGATCGGTCTTCTGACAACTGCGACATCGTCTTTACTTCTTCTCTCTTTTGAATTAGTGAACCTTCTTGAAATGCCTTTCACTTGGTCAAGCTTGCTTCTTCAAATCGTCGGGTTCTAGGCAAATGCTCGGGAATATAGAAAAGGGCGTAGAAACGTCACTTTCCCTACAAAACAGGTTAGAACATAGGAATTCGCCTAGAAGACGATATTAGCTCATAAAATGGCTTAACAAATCACAAATGACATACAAAACCGAGCTTAATTGGGGGTTAAAACCGTACAAATATTCACTTATCAGGCCACTCGAGGAGTAGTAACTGGAAATGCGTGGCCACGCTCGGAAGAGATCTCTGGTAGATTTTCCGGTCAGACAGTTACTCTCCCAGATCAAGAAAACCACTCTATTTATAATTTTCAATCGCAAGTACGACCTGTAAGACACCTTGCGATGAGTGGGAGGATGTGACACAAAAGAGACAAGAGAATCGGTAGCACACAACTTGTCGAGACAAGTGGGAGATATTGTTGGAGTAGCAGTCCTCCACAATAGTGTTGCTACATGCACAACTTGTATCGGACAAGTGGGAGATTGTTGGAGTAAGTGTCCTCCACAATAGTGCATTTATATAATGAAACTCATTTGGAATATACGTGGCATGATTAGTATATTTTAATACTCCACGTCAGTTGATTAACGTAAATCGGTAACGCTCAGCTGACTAGAGTTTGACAATAATGTCGTATGACGGCGGTGATCAACTGATCCCTTTAGGTCACACCTGACCCAAATAGAATACTAATTATTTGTATATGATACAGTTTAATTAGTGCATTACATATATTTGATATGTACGTTTAGTTACGAAAGTTATTTATTGAAAATTGAGTTTGGAACTCATTCCATTTAAGTTTATTAGTCAATTATTCGATAACTGACTAAATAAATTTTACGTCTTATTTTAATACGATTAAATAAGATTTAATTTAGTGATTAATCGTTGATTCATTAAATTAGTTGAGGTTATGCATATATTTTGAGGTAGATGTAATTAGTTGATTATATTTACAAGGAGTTGTAAAATAAATTAACTGCGCATTGTGGGACCCATTATATATTGATATAATGGTAAAATATCACTTAAAAGTTAAGTGTATATTGTTTGTTAATTTGTCTCATATAATTGTTATATGATCAAATTAACATCTAATTATACAAGATAATTAAACATATGATTATAACTATTTGTGGGACAAATATCAAAAATCAAAATGGTCCATTTTGGACTCATGTACACCGGTTTTGAGTAGATAAAATCACTAGTGATTTTACTCTACCAATTCCAAACTCCACCAAGTGATTATGACATGTTATGACACATGATCATTATTATTCTCTTACCCACACTCAAGTCATTTGCATGAGAATAAAAATAAGCAAAATAAAGCCCTTTTGGAGCCTAAGGGTGTCGGCCATATTGGCTTTAAATAGAACAAGAGTTGTTCAATTTCATTCACTTCATTTTTCATGCTTATTTTTTACTTCTCTTTCTAACTCAACAAATCTCTAAAACTCACATGCAAACTAATATTCATACCATATTACTAGTGTAGTAATACAATAATATTAGTAGTATAATGTCTTACTTATTATCTAGTTAATAATAAGTTAAGATTATTTGGGTTTAATCTTGAGTGCAACAAGAAGGAGACCTTCTACTTTGGAGGTTGTTTTATGGAGGATCATCCATTAATTTCATGCTCAAGAACAATAACAAGGACTTATTGTGCCCATATTGAACCGAAAATTCCCAATGTAAGGATATTTTCGTCTTATCTTTTCTTTTATGCTTTTATATTTGCATGCATGATAACTAGATCCTAAATCATTAAGTTAATGTAATTTAATGAACTAATTAGAGGAGTCTAATTAAAGGTCTAGCACTTTCAGTCGGCTCCTCAACTCTGGTATCTCTCACATGACATAAGATCATAGGGTAGCCTTCCTCAGGTACGCATTCAAGGTAACTGCGGCAATCAGCTTCAATTTAGGCTTCACCACGAACCCTCGGTACGACGCCCTGACTCCTTTCGGACCCCTTAAAGACACCTTCTTCTGATGACAATCTATATTTGCCTTATATCTATCCTACCAATCCATCCCGGCAATTATTTCAAACCCGTCTAAAGGAAATTCAAAAAGGTTGACTGGAAAGTCCACCTCCCCCACAATCATAGATACATCCCTAAACAACATAGTACAAATCACAGATTCTCCCGATGGTATAAATACCTCATCCTTTACAGACTCGCTACTACCAAGCCCCGACAACATAGCATGCCTTTTGGAAATAAAAGAATTGGTTTTTCCCAAATCGAACAAAACAAAATAAGGAACATGGTAAAAAATAAATGTACCGGTGACAACTTGCGCGTCTGCCTCGCCTGCTTGCGTATCCATCATGAACAGTTTACCAATGTTCTTCTGGCCACCTCCTTGCACAGTGCTCGCAGATGCCACAGTTTTTGAAGATGAACTCTGGTTCTCTCCATTATTGTTCAGCTTCTGGTAGGTCCTTCTATGGCGGCTATAACCACCGCCTATCGTACTCTGGTTCCCCTGCCAGTTCCACAAATCCGCAGGCCGGTTACTAGCCATGCTCTATAATAGCCATGCTGGAATGAAGGTTGGTAACCCCTACTCCCTCCTGCCGATGGACACTCGAACCTCTTATAGCCAAAGCCACCACAACTATAGCACATCATTCCATAAGTCTCACTAGCAGCCCGACCGCAGTTCCCTCTAGATTTCTCTCCCCATTTGTAGCCGAAGATTAGTTACCCCTCTTAATGACATAGTTGCCTCCACCCTCACTGGTTGTCATCCTCTTATTAATCTCCATCGAGTCCTTAGCTTCCTTTGTCATTATCGCCAATCTCTCTGCATGCCCCGCCTTCTCATATGCCTCTTTAAGGTCAGACGCCACTACCACAGGTAGCTTGTTCATCACCCTAACGACCAAACCCTTTAAGAACATCTCAAATAGGGACTTTTGACTCCATTGCATGTCGTCGGCTTAACTTGCCAACGCAGTGGTACTAGAGCTTGTAAGCGCCTTATTCATTTGGTTCATTGGTTTAGGTTCCAAAATCGTTCGCTCTAATACCACTTTGTAACACCCCAAATACCAAAGAACTTTACAAGACCTCCTTAGTACTTTGGGATGCTACCATCTCGGTTGCCCGAGGTAGTATATATTAAAACTCTCAATAAAGAAACAATACTTTATTAAATCCAATAGTTTAAAGTCAAATTACATAATTCCAAACTAGACGACATATCGTCTAGACAATTAGTCCTAATGCTAACACAACAATAAAGTAAAGTAAAGACTAAACTCTAATAGACTCCGCAGAAGCTATGACTCGATAGTGATCCCATCGTCATCCCTACGCAGCTCAACGGATTACCTGGTGATCAGCTGCTTACCATTCCCCAATGGATCACATCAGTTTTGCAAAACATTAACGGGGTCAGTAACAATATATACCAATTTATGAACAAAACATGCAATAGAGAAATAGAAACCGGAGAGCCACCGCAGCAGTTACCTCAGCAGCATCATGTTAATATCCTTACCTTCAAAAACTACCAATTGACCCTTGACCGCAGCCATAGGCGTCGAAATTCCCTCTCACCGCAGCGAGAGAACCCGAAACATTAATGTGCACATCCCCCTCGTAGCGGGAGAACTACGAGAGGAAAACTCGGGGTGTGAAACCGTCTCCTCACGGAGCACCAACATAGTAACCATAGTAACAACTAAACTCCAATCAAGAACTCCATCACCATCATTATCAATCAATCGAATAACATAAACAATATATCTCATCACATCAATTAGAATAACTGTACTGAGTGGGGAAACCCTACCTTATTAGCAAATTCTGCAAGAAGACAAGCACTCCCTTAAAAATATTCTTCTACAAAGTCTCCCCCTAATCACACAAGAATTATACATAATTAATACTACTCATCTTTCCCTTTTTCCCCCAATTCAATTAGGGTTTACAATTATTCGTACAAATCATTTATTAGGAATACTTACCGAACAATCAACAAGGAAATGAGAGATCTACTCCGGCACGGAATGATTAGGAATGTCTTTTAGAAGTTTGAGAGAGTTTTTGAGAGAAATAGGTTTTTTGGTGAATAACGTAAACTATAATTATGAAGTTAACTCCCTTTATTAATCCCTTATCAAATCGTCCGAATAATTCTCGCAGACTGGTGTACTCGGTCGAGTAAAACTTACTCGGTCGAGTGCTTACCACACTCGGCCGAGTACCCAAGAACAGAATACTGTTCAAACGCCATACCAACTTACTCGGTCAAGTACAATCTACTCGGTCGAGTAAGCTTTCCAGTTGGTCGAGTAAGCTTTACTCAGCCGAGTGCCAAGTACTCAGAAATACAGAGTATTACACTACCCAAATTTATGGGGTGTATTGATGGGTATTCATTTCACGCGTCTTCCATGTTGGAGCTAGTGTCCTCCACAGTTAGTGTGACAACAGCTAAGGTTCACAGGGTATACTTTGTATTATAATCAGTTGATTAACGTTTATCGATAACGGTTGGCTTGCTAGATAAGTTTAACGTTATTGTCATACAGATGGCAGTGATCAACTGATCCCTAAAAGTCACACCTAAAGGATGTGTTTGAGAGATGTGATTATTTGAGAAAATAATCATATTGATGCCTTAATAAATGACTAAAAGGTTAGTATATGTATTTGACTAAAAGGTTAGTCAATGTGATGATGATACGATTATTTAATAACGATTAAATAATGTTAGCTGGTAATTGAATATAAAATGTTATATTTAATCAATGTATATAATGTTGGTCTAAACTAAATATAAACTGTTATATTTAAGTTGGCGGATATGTATTACACGATATTATTATAGTGTATTGGTCCGGCATTACTCGGTTTATGTTACGGTCCATTACTAGTAATAATTAATACATATTATATTATGTATATAATAAATGAGATGCGAATTACCAATTAGAGGTTGAGTTAAATAAGGAAACTAGGTTTCCATTTCTTTTCTCTCTTTTACACGGCACAAGGAGGGAGTATTAAGAGGTGAAAAAAAACCCTAATTGGCGACTTAATCTCACGGCACACACAAAAGAAAAAGGAGAAGAAAATTCTGATTTTTGAACTCTCTTATTCATCTTCATATTCATCATCAATATACACACAAAATTAGAAGCAATTTTGGGTATTCGTTCTAGCACGACGAAGGCATTTCTTGTACCATCTTGGGTGTTACGATTAGGAGAATACCTACTTTGGTATTTGTTCTTAGGCCTTTTCTAGGACCGAAGGTTATTTCTTAATCTCATGTTTATATTATGCAATTTCATTTATGACTAGAAATTCATATAGTTTTAATTTCATTATAATCCAAAAAATTTAAAGGGATGTATACCGATATTTCCCACAAGTGGTATCAGAGCCTTTGGCTATGAAATTATTTTATATGTTTTCATATTTGATGAAATATAAGATTAAAAATTTTGGTTTAGTTTTTTTTTTGTTTTTTTTTTTCGGCTGAAAGAAAAAAAAAATTAGGGTTTGTTTTTTTTGTACTATTCACGGTACTGTTCACGGCCAGGAAAAAAAAAAAAATTTTGTACTGTTCACGGCACTGTTGAGCCGTGAATTGTTTTTTTTTTTTTAGGGTTCCTTTTTTATTCATATATGTTGTTGTTTTAATATGTTAAGATAATAATATAATGAATTAGTTGATATTTTGATTTAATGAGGATTAAATTGAAATGTAAAAGGAATTTGTTTTGGATGTTAAAGAACATTCATTGTGCTAAAATTTTCGATATGAATATACAAAACAATTATGATTAGTTGAGTATTTTGATAATCGATTAATCATGATTTGGATATTCATCTTAAAAGGTTAATTTGAATCATCTAGTTTGTATTAATGTTTAATAATGATTAGATGTTGAATGTTTGTACCGATCTAGTTTTATTAGCATGATCATATTAAAAGGATAATTTGTGTTTGTTTTTTTTTAAAACCGAGAAAATTAAAAAAAAAAAAAAAAAATTGTACCTGCTACTGTTCACGGGAACTGTTCATCCGTGAATAGTGAATTTTTTTTTTTAATTTTTTTGTTTTGTTTATTGCATTATAAAGATAATGTATGTTGATTATTGTTGTGAAAAAGTTCATAATGATAGATACCCTATTATTTTAAAAAGGTTTAAAATAATGTTGAATATAATTTATGTTATACCCGATAATATGAATTAAATTGGATTATGGTTGATTAAAATTGTTGTGTACAATTAAGGAATTGTTACATAATTTTGATCATTTTAAAGGTGGTTTGGATAAATTAATCATCATAATTAATGAATTATGTTTTGAATGTTTAATTTATTTTGTTGATGTTTTTTTTATTTTGTTGAATGAATGAATGGATGAATGGATTATTTTGGTATTTTTACAAGAGGTTGTAATTTGTATTGCTTAGTGTGGCCTTAGTAGATTGTGTTATCGTAATGATGGTAACATGGTCTTGGATGTATTTTGAGATCTCGAATCTCCCCTTTGTAATCTTTAATTATAATTTTTAAATTAGAATGTAAATAGGTTTATATTTTGTAATTTTAAAATTGTATTTTTGAGAAGACCAAAGATGGAGATCGGATAGCTCACTCCCGCTACATGGACCAAGATGGAACATGAAGTTAAGCTTCTAGGGTCCATAAGGATGGATTCCAAAGTGTATTTTTGTTCTATTTTGATAGGATAGGCCACACTAGGACTTTGTACTTTGTTTTCCATTTTTCCGTTCTTATTGTTTTTCTTTTGCATGATAGTTATTGCATCATATTCCGCCTAAACCAAACCACCTACTACTACTTAATTGCATGAAAATTGACTCATATAGATTGTATGTTAATTATCATGGGCATTCAGATGTCACTCAAAATTCTAAAAGCTATCATCTTAAATTATTCATTCTCAAATTGCTAGATCATTCGTTCACTTAAATGAATAAAATTAAAGCTGATGGACCTTCCTCTAAAACCTAAAATTGAGATTAGTCTTTATAGGGAAAACTGCTATGACTCCCTTCTTCGTCGGTAGGCATATAGGACCTTACTCTCCAAATGATCCCTTCTACGTTGGGTAAGTAGTATGTGTTGACCTATTTTACCTCAACATTATAGTCCGAGTAATATCTCGTGATTATGATGGACTAAAGATAGAATTTACAGAAATTTATCGACCAGGAATTCTAAAAGTAGAATTAGCCAAGAAGTTGGCTTATCAATTTACAGAAATTGAGTCTTGGGATCATTTATATAATACGTGAGGGAGGTCAATTGTATAAATGCAAGAGTCTTCGCATTAATCGGTTTTGCATTAGACTTAATTAAAACGATGAAAATGCTTATTATGTTTTATCTCCTTTCTCGCAGTGTATCATTCATTTATATCGATAAAACTGTTATAACAAATGGCTGGACATGCTGATGCCCCTATGCCAAGTGCCACGCTCGCACGTGAATCCTGGCTTAAGATGTTCATGGACAACATGAATCAGTACACGCGACTGAAGAATAACGGGTCCAACTTTGCGGACTGGGAGGCTTCATTACGGAATGCTCCCATAGCTGACGGTAAGCTCAAGTATTTGACTGAGCCACTACCGCCTAACCTAGGCCCCAATGCAGGAGCAAATGAATCACTTGTTTATAGTGATTTCGTAATGGAGGCGGGTGCGATAAAGAACGTACTCATCTTTTCAATGGAATCCAATTTGCAAAGACGATTCATTGCCCAAGGTGCAAACAAGATTTTCACCACGCTCACTAACGAGTTCTCAAAAGCACCGCAGATCGTTATGTATGAGCTTACCACTCGCTTCTTTGAAGCGAAACTCCAGAAGGGCCAACCAGTTAGCCCACACATTCTCGATATGATCGAGAATCTCGAAAAACTGGAGGCACTTGATTGCAAAATCAAAGAGAGCGTGGTCTTTGACCGCATGCTTCATTCACTTCATGATGGTTTTGCCCAATTCAGGGCAAATTACTATATGAATGATTTGAAGAGAAATCCTCATCAGCTACACTCACTTCTCATACAGACTGAGAAGGATCTGAAATTGAGTGGGAGTCTGAAGCAGGGCGTTCTCATGAATGCAAACAAGGGTAAAGGGTAAGGTCAAGGCTCAGGCCGACCTCGCTGTAGGGAAGCGAAGTCTCAAGAAGCAGGAAAGGGCAAGAGGGGCATGGTGAGACTAGCGTAGCCACAAGCAAGACAATATAAGAGCAAAGAAACATGGAGTGCCCCATTGCAAAGAATGGGATGGAGGCAGAATGTCCCGTGTAGGCTGAAGACGTAAAAGCAGGCCGCGTCACTCCTGTGGTATGGTCTCTTTGTATTCATATGATTGAGATTAAACCATGCATGTTTCGGAACTTGGGGATGATACTGGTTGTGGTTCGCATGGTGTAAGTATGTTCAGGGCTAAGAAAACACATCAAACTCCGAAGGTGAGTTAGACCTGCGACGTGGGGAATGGAGCAAGAGTAGCTGCCGTTTCAGTGGAAACATATGTAATCCAACTCCCAAGTGGATTTGAGTTAATTTTACATAACTGTTACTATGTACCCAGTTTATCTAAAAACATTATTTCTGTTTCCGTACTCGATAAGAACGGTTTTTCATTTGTAATAAAGGATAATAGCTGTATTTTCTCCTTTAACGAAATGATTTATGGTAAAGCAGTTTCCATGAATGAGATTTATGTTTTAGATCAAACCACAGATATATTGCATATGAGTAATAAAAAGGTAAAGGTTCGTGACAAAGATCAAACCTATCTATGACATTGCCGTATGGGACACATAAATGAAAAACGCATGAAGAAGCTCATTGACAATGGGACTATCTCCCCATTTGACTATGCATCATTTGGCACGTGTGAATCATGTCTCATAGGCAAAATGACAGGAATTTCCTGCAAAGGTGGTGGAATGCGCGCTGCTGACATATTAGGACTCATACATACTGATGTGTGTGGACCTATGTCAATCAACGCTAGAGATGGCTATAGATATTTTATCACTTTCACGAACGATTTGAGTAGATATGGATATGTCTACTTAATGAAGCACAAAAGTGAGTCCTTTGATAAGTTCAAGGAATACCAGAATAAGGTTGAAAACCAGCTGGGTAGAAAGATTAAAGCACTACGTTCAGATCGTGGTGGCGAATATCTTTCGAATGAGTTTGATCAACACCTTAAAAACTGTGGTGTAGTACTACAGTTAACTCCACCTGGAACACCTCAATTAAATGGTGTGTCCGAACGGAGAAATCGAACATTACTTGATATGGTTCGATCCATGATGAGTCACACGGTAGTGCCTGATTCATTGTGGAGCTATGCTCTTTTGTCAGCTGCTCTTATACTTAACCGAAGTCCGTCTAAAGCTGTTGACAAGACTCCATTTGAAATGTGGAAGGGAACAGTCCCTAACTTGTCCTTTATTCGGGTTTGGGGCTGCGAGAGACTTATGTCAAGTGGAGACACGAGGATAAGCTCGGCCCGCGATCGGTCAAGACATACTTTATTGGTTATCCAAAAGGAATGTTTGGTCATTACTTTTATTCGCCTACCAAACAACGTGTTTTTGTTGCGACTAGTGCGAAGTTTCTAGAGAAAGAGTTTCTCGAGAACAAGACGAGTGATAGAACCTTCGATCTGTCGGAGATTCAAGAACCAACAACCAAGCAACCGATGGAGGAAGATGTTCCTTCATCTTCTGCTGCGGTTAATATTCCTGAGGAACCTAGAAGGTCGGGTAGAGTCTCCATACCTCCAGACAGATACATTGGTATGGTCGAGGAGAACGATAGAGACGATGTTTTGCTCCTAGAGAGTAACGAACCCGCTACCTATAAAGGAGCCATGACCTTTTCCGACTCAAAGCTATGGCTTGAGGCCATGCAATCCGAGATGGACTCTATGTATGAGAATGACGTATGGGATCTGGTTGATTTGCCTGATAAGGTTCGGCCTCTTCAGTGCAAATGGCTTTACAAGATAAAGCATTCCGTAGGGGGACAACCAGACACCTATAAGGCACGACTAGTGGCAAAAGGTTTCACTCAAGTGCAAGGATTGCATTATGATGAAATTTTTGCACCCGTAGTCATGCTGCGTTCCATTCGGATAATCTTAGCGATTGCCGCTTTTCATGACTATGAAATTTGGCAGATGGACGTGAAAACCGCCTTCTTAAACGGTTATTTGGAGGAGGAGTTGTACATGGTACAACCCGAAGGTTTCATTGACCATAAAAATCCTAAGAAAGTGTGCAAGCTTAAGCGTTCCATTTATGGACTTAAGCAAGCTTCTCGGAGTTGGAATCATCGTTTCGACCAAGTCATAAAAGCAAATGGTTTCACTCGATCGGTTGAGGAACCATGCTTATATGTCAAGTCGAGTGGGAGTAAAATCGTTTTCTTGATATTGTATGTCGATGACATACTCTTGATAGGGAATGATATTCCTCTCTTATCTTCGGTTAAGGTATGGTTAAAGAACCATTTCCAGATGAAAGATCTGGGCGAGGCACAGCGCATATTGGGAATCCGTATCTACAGAGATAGATCACGACGGATGTTATCACTCAGTCAGGAGTCTTATATAGATAAGATTCTTGAAAGGTTCAGCATGACCAACTCCAAGAAGGGGTATCTTCCAATGACGTCTGAGATGCATTTGACTAAAGCTCTGGCACCCAAGACATCTGAAGAGGTCGAGCGCATGAGTCGAATTCCTTATGCATCAGCTATAGGATCGATCATGTATGCCATGATATGCACACGTCCAAACGTGGCATATGCTTTGAGTATGACCAGTCGGTACCAAGGCAATTCAGGTGAAACACACTGGATGGCTGTTAAAAATATCTTTAAGTACCTACGGAGGACTAAGGATTAGGTATTGACTTATGGAGAAGAGACTGAGCTTTGTGCAACCGGTTACGCAAATGCTAGCTTCCAAACGGATCGGGATGACTCGAAATCTCAGTCTGGATTCGTATTTACTCTTAATGGCGCTGCGGTCGGCTGAAAAAGTTCCAAGCAGAGTGTTATAGAAGATTCTACGACTGAGTCCGAGTACTATGCCGCTTCAGAGGCTGCAAAGGAAGCTATATGGATGCGTCAATTCTTTCAAGGACTTGCCATAGTTCCTAGTTCGAATGACCCGATCACCATCTATTGTGATAATAGAGGTGCCATCTTCCAGGCTAAGGAGCCTAAGTCTAGCAACAAATCTAGACATGTACTTCGGAAGGCTCACATGATCAAAGATTACGTGCAGTGGAGCAAAAGGAGATAGTGATAGACAAGATTGCTACGGATGATAACATAGCAGATCCTCTCACTAAACCGTTAAGACATGATAAGCATGTAGGGCACGTTACTTCCATGGGAATTAAACGTGTTCCTGAGTTGTATTAGCTGTTTGTATGAATTAGATACATCTTTTTCATATACTAATAATAACTTCATCGTATTGTTTTCATATTTTGTTTTTCATGTGGATTGTATGGACAACATTGAACACCACAAAGTGAACTGAATAACATTATATGTGTTTTGGTCCGTAATCGCCTACATGAGCTGATAACTCTGGCTATTATATTGTTAAGTCGATTGATGGTGGGTTCAACGAGCCATAAGTCAAACTGTTGACTGATCGATCACAAATACGAGTTATAAGGATACCTCGTAGGACATTGTAATTCGTGACGACGTTATGGAGTCCTAAATGTTTAACAACATTCGGTGCCAGGTCGTGGATTGGACGTCCATAGTGTTCCTAGAGTCGATTCTTTTGACTATCGACTGTCTCTTGAGATTAAGGCAGTTTTTGGGTGACTTTGGTTTCTTTCTCACGGTCGACCGTAACATGAGGCCAAGCAGATTTTTACTGGGTCATTTCATACTATGCTTACATCTGCAGGATTCGAGTTGAGGAAAATATCCAACCCTTTATCAAGTTTTGTTATTTCTCAGGGCCACTCGAGGAGTAGTAACTGAAATGCATGTCCATGCTCGAATAATGATTCGTTTATCAGTTGAGTTACTCTCTAGTCGGGAAAACCACTGATTTTTGACTCTCTCATTCATCTTCATATTCATCATCAATATACACACAAAATTAGAAGTAATTTTTGGGTATTCGTTCTAGCACGACGAAGGCATTTCTTGAACCATCTTGGGTGTAACGATTAGGAGAATACCTACTTTGGTATTTGTTCTTAGGCCTTTTACTAGGACCGAAGGTTATTTCTTAATCTCTTGTTTTATATTATGCAATTTCATTTATGACTAGAAATTCATATAGTTATAATTTCATTATAATCCGAAAAATTTAAAGGGAAGTATACCGATATTTCCCACAATAATATCCAAATGAATGATGGCAACTCCAGATACTTTTATGCTAAAATTGCCCAGAGGAGAAATTTAAACTCTATTGGTATTGTAAAGGATATGACTGGGAAAAGCTTCTCTACTCCCGTGGAGATTGAAAATGCTTTTCTTGACTATTATAATGATCTCCTGGGTATGGACTCCCATGTCCTCCTTGTTGATATGAATGTTATAAGAAATGGCCCTACTCTCTCTAATGATCTTGTAAATGAACTGATCCGGCCTGTCACTTCTGAGGAGGCCAGAGTTGCTTTATTCTCTATGAGTGATACTAAGAGCCCTGGCCCTGATGGGTATTCAGCTGGCTTATTCAAAACATCTTGGCACATTATCAAAGAAGAGTTTACTTCAGCCATAACTGAATTCTTCAGAACTGGCAAGTTACTTCATGAGGTGAACTCTACTCTCATTTCTCTTATTCCCAAGTCTGCTTGTTCTCAATCTGTTATGGAATATAGACCTATTTCTTGTAGTAATGTGATTTACAAAACAATTAGTAAGGTTATGACTAATAGGCTCAAGAAGGTAATGTCTTTTATAGTAGGGGAGGAGCAAGCTGCTTTTGTGCATGTGAGAAATATTTTTGACAATACCATACTTACTCAAGAATTGGTTAAGTAGAAAATATGTTACCCCTAGATATATGATTGAGGTTTATTTTAAGAAAGCATTTGATTCCATCAATTGGTCCTTTTTACTTCAAATTCTGCATGATTTAGGTTTCCATTCCCAATTTATTGCATGGGTCATGACTTGTGTCACTACCCCTCGATTTTCTTTGAATATTAATAGTGCCTCTGTGGGTTACTTTATGGGGAAGAGAGGACTTAGACAAGGTGACCCCCTTTCTCCTTAACTATTATTCCTTTGCATGGAATGTCTATCTAGGAAACTCAGATCCCTCTCCTTATTTCCTGGGTTTAGTTATCATCCCAAATGTGTCAAGCTTGGACTCACCCACCTTATGTTTGCTGATGACCTTTTGGCCTTTGTGAGGGGTGATCTCCCCTCTGTTTTGGTTGTTAAAGAGGCTTTGAGGATTTTTGGCACCTGGTCTGGATTGCTACCCAATGACAGCAAAACCAACATTTACATGGGAGGAATATCTCAGGAGTTTAAAAGCCTGATTTTACAACACTCCTGTTATGTTGAAGGAGGTTTCGTTTATAAGTACGTGGATACCCATTTGCATACTTCCAGATTGACTGCTGATATGTACCATGGTTTACTGGGAAACATCCAAGCTCATGTGGATCATTGGACTGCTCAAACTTTATCCTATGCAGGTAAGGTTCAACTTTTAAATTCTGTTATCTTTGGAGTATAAAGTTTATGGTGTTCTTGCCTCTTCATGCCTAAGAAAATTATTGTTAAAATTGAGCATATTTGTAGACAATTTCTATGGGATTATAAGGATGGGGGAGAAGACATATTTTTATGAGCTTGTCCCAGATGTGTAGGGCAAAATCTGAGGGTGGGTTTGACATCAGAAAAATCCTAAGTTGGAACAAATCCATAGTAATCAAATGGTGGTGGAAGATAACTCAGCTCCACTGTAACTCAATTTGGCTCAAATGGTGTCGGGCTTACTTAATCCAGCAGGTTGATTGATGAGATTTAGAGGCAAAAGGGAGTGATTCTATAGGCTTGAAGAAGATTATCAGTATAAGGGATGAATTCCTGCAGAAGACAGGGGAGAAGCGAATGCTATACATCTTCTGTCTGCTATCACTCATCAAGGACGTATTGACATTTAGCCTATCTATAGAGCTTTTAAGGGGTTTACCCCTAGCCTCACTTGGGCCAAAGCTACTTGTGATATGGCTATTATGCCCAGACATCGCTTTGTAACTGTCCTAGCTACTCAAAACTGCCTCCCTACTATTGATAATCTTGTTAGAAGAGGCATCTCGCTTGTCAACAAGTGTGTTCTATGTGAAAGTCAAATGGAGTCTGTGCATCATCTGTTTTTCCAATGTCATTACTCGAATGAGCTTGCTCAGAAAATCTTGGGTTGGCAGAATGTCACGCGAAGAGTTCTTAGCCTGAAACATGAACTTATCAAGATTGGGCTTAATAGGGGCAAAAGTTGGAGAAAGGTTTGGGCCCGTTGTATTATTAATGGCCTCATTTATTTCATTTGGCAAGAGCGCAACTCTCGCATATTTAAAGAAGTCAAGCGCACGGTGACTGAACTTATTTTCCATATCAAATATGTTGTTAGCCTTCGTATGTATGCTTGGATGAATGGTGTACTTTCGGAGGATGTAATTGAGGCATTAGTTAGTTAGATCCCTTTTGTAATTCTTTAGTGGCTATTCTTGTACAGATTCCTACTTGTTTTCTTTGATGGAAGAGTTTGAATTCTTGTAAAAAAATATATTAAAAAATAATAATATTAAAAAAATCATAATAATAACATAAATAAGTTAATAATAATAATAATAATAATATTAAATATAAATATAGTATTACATATGGTATTAAACATCATAATAATATCAAAGATAATAGAAATAATGTTGAACCGAACTGAACTGACCTGAACTAAAGTTATAAGAAGCGTAATTAGACCTAAGTCCAAAAGAACAACACCATAGATTATTTTCACACTTTAATTGTATCAAATCATTGTTTTAGTAGATTTAGAACGTCAACAAATCAAAAAGCCCCCAATTGGCTACCTCGATGTATTAATTGCACACACTTTAATAAATAAAAATACCTTTTTTGTGGGATCGACCCCTACTTACTCTAGCTATTAGTTGTGTTTGTGGTGGATATAAAAATGTAATTTGAAGGCTCTGGACAAGCCTAGCCATTCTCAAAATGCTCGCGAGCGGCTCGAATTTGTGTAATAAAATGATATCTTGCACTAAATTTATAAAAAAATAGTTATCATGATTATATCATTGTATAACAATACCAAATGTTTTCATTGATTTGCGCAATATTTTTTACATATAACCTCTTAATCTTGATATTGAAAATATCGAAAGGAAAAAAAACAATAACTCATACATAGGTTCGAGCTTGAGTAACGCTCGCGAGAATGGTAATGAGCTAACTTTTTTCAAGTTCGAGTTTTGTTTCATAGGCACAAGCCGACTAAGGTCAAGCTCGTGCTCGTGCTCGTGCTCGTCTCGACTCGACTTGTTATCATCCTTAAACCCGTCGTAGGTGGTGTGAGGGGGTTATGAGTTATGGATATATGTATTGCATAGTGGCGCGGAGAGCATACATACACTACCGTGGACCATCCCAATGACATGCCTATTTAAACCCTTCCAACTCGGGTTATGGAAAAACGAATTTAAACTAAATTATTCGCAAAAAAATTTGACTTGCATTTTGATTATTATTAAATTAAATCATATTAATTAATGATCATGCGGTGTTGCATGAAACACCACTTACGACCTTCGAAAGACCCGTACACATCCACATAACCTCCACCCACCCTTAAAACCCTATGTTTGAGACTTTTTCATGGGGTTAACATTTTTCAGTGGTTGTGAGAGGGATGTTTTTTGGAGGGTTGTGGGTGGCATGTAAGTTTGTTGGTAAATGTGGAGATAGGGCTCATGGGTGGTATAGGTGGTGGGGGCAGGTTTTGATGGCTAGTTTTAGTTTTTTTTCGGGAATTGTGATACGTGTTACGCGGTGGGGAAAAGCCGGTTGTTAAGATTTAGGTGAGAGAAGTACCACAACGACTATGCAAGAGGGGTCCAACACCCCCAGTAGGGAAGCTCTCTGGTAGGGGAGATATCTAACCACAACGGTGGTGGGGGTGACGACAAAAATACAGGTAATGAGGTGCATTGGTAAGTAGCTATTTTTTCGCACAAATTCTTATTTTAGACGGTCACCATCGGTCTTAAGTTTAAGACGGGTCAATTACATAACAAATCATCCCACTTGCTACCTAAAAAATATCAAACGTTTTGTGTTTATTACAACCACTTGGTAAAATTTGGCCAGTCTTAAGCTTTAAACGGATATAGTAGCTGTCTTAAACAAGACTTACTTATTTATTCGAGAGACATGATCGTTCCACGGATAATTGATTTATATCCCAATTATGAGGCTTTCTAGATTTCAAGCCCCTAATCTGACCAGATAAAATATGTCTGAGATGGAGTAGCCTTTGGGTGAGAAAAGTCCCAACATTAATCAACTATAAATTTCGAAACTGTCCAAAACCAAAAGTTTCTGACAGCGGGTTTGGCTATTCTGATTTCTGACAAGGGACACATTAAAAAGAACACAAGATAATTATTCTGGTGATTCATACTTTAAAAAGATGGTATGCAACATGATGCTCATTTACGGCGGCACATTTTTACAATTAAGTATATACACTTAATCCAGCATCGAGCAAAGAAGAAAGAAATGATAAAACGCCAAAACTAATCATCTCGATGTCGACTCCCAATTTAGCCATCCTAAATAAGAATTATGACAATATTCTACTCGGTTTTTCCATCTTGCCATTTCTCCATCCACTAATAAATACAACCAACCAATTCTGACTTTCCAGTGGAGAGCGAAACTCTAATGTAGTTAATTGACACACATGGAGGGAAGTAACATACACGGCTGAAAGATCTTTCGCCACTCCATCAGTGCCAGTCTCCGTAGAATGACTAAACTCGGGAAAGAATAGGTCACCTTATTCCCCTAGTAGCTCAATCGGAATTTGAATCATAAAATTCACTAGGACATGGCGTCATTACTTCAGACTCAAGAAGCTGAACTACTCTGTGCATGGTAGGCCGATCTTCAGGAGCTGAAGAAACGCATTGCATTGCTATAGACAGCAGAGCGTCCAGGCTTTCCTGCTGAATGCCGTCACACTGTTGATCTACTATATCTTTCTGTCTACTCTCTGTCACTAGAAAATTCAACTGCAACAAAATGTAGTATTTGTTACTAGAAAGTATTTTCATATATCTGAAGCTCTAGGGGAAAAAAATATGGCACAAGCTTCATGACTGTACCTTCTAGTGATCCTAAAAAAGATCACATTTTAATAAAAAAGACAGAGTATTTAACGTTGAAAACAAATGTCCTCGAATGATAGGCAATGTGAGATATCAAACAATGCCGCATTTATTGGCTCACAAATGAGATGTCAAACAAATATAAAGGCTACAACAATTACACACTATAAAACACGAGCTCACTTGTACAAAATTATTAACAAGTCAAATTTGGCCAAAACGGATGTCCAAACACGAAATATACAACCTGTGGACACGAATCGGCTATTTTAACCAAAAGGTATCACCAACATATTCATTGACTGTGAACTCATATAAGGGCACGTGCCACTCTAGCAGCAGAACTTAACTGTGAACTCCTCGTGCACTTAAAAAAAAAAGATGTGCAGGTGTTTGGAACGCTTATTTGAGCATTGCCCAAGTGTTCTAAGTAGAGTAATCCATTAAGTAAGCTTCAACTTCCAACTTTGAAGTTGTGGATAGCAATTAAAACCTACAGGTTAAGAAAATGCTTAAATTGGCTCTCTCCACCTCATCATTATTTTTCTCTCGTACGTAAATGACTGCGACCTTAGTACAAGAAGGCAAAGCCTATATTTCCTACTTCAACTTCCATATCTATATCTTGAAGTCTTGAAAGAAATCACTATGCATGTGCGCAATACACAATTGATACAAAGTAGAACATTATGTGACAATCACAATTCAAACTCATGTATCAGACTATCAGCTATAGAAAAAGATGATATAATTCAAAAAATACAGTTGAAAATAAATGGTAATTATCATACCCAGCCAACAATGTTCAGACCCTTCTCAATGAAAGATGCATCTGTTGGACGCTTGCCACTCAAGAGCTCCAGAACCAGAACTCCAAAGCTATACACATCAGTTTTTTCAGTTGCCCTACCACTTTGCATATACTCTGCAGGCAAAGTAAAAGCAACAACATCAAACACTCCCTAAAGAAGGTATTCAATGATAGTAAAAAAATTAGGGTTAAATAGTAAGCTGACTGATACACACTTAACCCTACAAAACGCAAACAGCGACAGGCCATTCATTATTCAAGACAAACCTTTCAAACCACAAAGAAAAAAACAGCTCATAAGATTACATAAGTGACAGGGCACTAGCACACTCACCAATTGTTACAGCTTAAATGGGTTGTGTGGCAGGTGGTGTTTGGTCACAGCCTCCGTTACTAGTAATTGATCATAAAAGTGCCCAAAGAATAGTAGATTTTTAGGGGCATATTTTTATAATAACTAGAGTTTTTTTATACTACTACCTAATATAACCTCTAATTTAAGAGCTATTACCTTTGTAATTTTTTTAAATCTACTACCACTTTACCTAGTCCAGATTAGAAACCAAAACCAAATAACGAGAGTTTTTTTATACTACTATGGTACTAACTAATGTTGTGCACAATTGATTTTCTCAAATAATCACTTATTGCTAGGTTCATAATGTTACAATAGAAAATACTAAAATAGCTCAAATCATCACATATTCATCACTTGAGCTTACAAACTTAGTAAGTAAATAACAATATCCTCCTACAAACCAACCTTAAACTTTTAATACAATCTTAGCAAAAGCGGCTACAATGCAAAGAAGAATAATGAGAATGATAGATAAAAATTGCTAGACCTTGAATAATGATTCAAAATAATGGAGGTTGGAGAAGAATAATCACTTATTGCCAAGTTCATAATGTTACAATAGAAAATAGCTCAAATCATCACATATTCATCACTTGAGCTTACAAACTTAACAAGTAAATAACAATATCCTCCCACAAACCAACCTTAAACTTTTGATACAATCTTAACAAAAGCGGCTACAATGCAAAGAAGAAGAATACGAATGATAGATAAAAATTGCTAGACCTTGAATCAGATTCAAAACAATGGAGGCTGGAGAAGTGATTTTAATGGAGAGATGAATTTTAATGGAGGATAATATGAAGTTATGAAGTACGGGGGGTTATTTGAATGGGAAAATGGTAAAACAAGAAAAGAAAATAACTCGAGATCAATGGCTGTGATTGAGTTTAGTTGCCTCGGATGACCATTTGGTAGTGTTTTCTAATCCAAATCAGGTATAGTGGTAGTAGTATTACAGAAAACTAGAAGGTAGTAGTTCTTAAAAAAGAGGTATACTAGGTAGTAGTTATCAAAAACGATATGGGGCTAAAGTTTGTAAAAAGGGAGGATATAGGCGAAAAACCATACCTCTATGACTAACTAAAGCATAAAGTCAAAAGACGTAAATGTGTTGGTGCCAACTTTTATTGTCTTTAATGTTTACTATCTTCTATTCTCTGATTTTGTAGGTACACCAAACACCGGTAACAATATCTTGTAAAGGAAGATCAATGGCGGAAACAGCGAAGATAAATAAAGACAACGAGGAGGGGGAGAGGGGGGACGACGGAAAACACCTTTATTAGACAAGGACGGCTTTGTATGTAACTAACAAATGATTTGTTCCAGATATCCTTACAACCTCAGATTCATCTTCCATACAGTATCCGCAAATAAAGCAAATGTTCCCCAAGCATTAATCCAGCAAACACAAATGGCACATTATAAGTAATTTATATATAGTTATTTACGAGAATGAGGAGGACAGACTGAAATATTAGTACAGTCAATCTGCAAATCCTAAATGGCAATGTTAAAGGTGAGTGGGGAAGAGCATATTTGACCCAAAGAAAACAAGAGTATAGTAATGAAGGAGGCTTCTTGACTATGAATTAAATCATTGTGAAAGTATACCCAGCTAGGTAGTAGTTATTTCTCATTTGATCACATGTTGGACTGAGACAACAGTAATTTCCGAGCCAGCAAAACCCAAAGAAAGCGGATGCAAAAAAAAAATCCTATACATTTTTAATAAGCAGGATGAGAGTTTGTATACAACCAACCTGGAGCAAGATAGCCAAAAGTTCCAGCAACAATAGTAGTTATGTGAGACTCTTCATCCTCCAACAATTTGGCCAGTCCAAAATCGGAAACACGGGCATCCAAATTTGCATCAAGCAATATGTTGCTTGACTTAATATCACGGTGTATAATGCGTGGGGAGCAGTCATGATGCAGGTAGGCCAGGCCTTTTGCTGCTCCTGCTATTATATTCAATCGTGCATCCCAGTCCAGAGAATCGGATCTTTCTGTAGATTAATTACGAACAGATTAATAAGGGTTTAATTTTAAAGGCAACTGTAAATCAAAATAATTCTTCACACACTCTGCAGGAAGAATCGTTACTAATACAAGAAAATGGTACGTTAGGCAACAAGTAACTACTATACATGATAGCTTACGGCACTAACTAGAGCAATATTGAACTGTTTGAAATCTTTCTAGACGATGAGCTCATGATATGAAGAAGAACTGCAAAGCAAAATAATTCTTCACGAACCTCTTTCGGAAAGATCATTACTAAGACAAGAAAATGTTATATTATGCCACAAGCAAATACTCTACATGATAGCTTACAGCCTTACAGCACTCACTAGAGCAATGGAGCCCTGTTTGAAGTGTTTCAAGACAGTGAGTTCATGATATGAAAGATTAGGAATCTTTAAGTTATATCTCTGGTAAGAAGCATTTCATCCTCTGATCCTCATGAATCCCACTATACAGTAAAGGCTTGAACGCCCATTTCATTGTCCCCTCCCCCTCCCCCTTCCTACAATATACAACTTCTTTGTCGACTCCTTTCAATGTTGAGATCTTAACTAACATCAATAAAGCAGTCAGTGGTATAATTGGATATATGTATAGGACTGCAGTCACACACACTCTGCCTTCTACCTTCGTTGGTACTCAACAATCCATAGAACTCAAGGTAGCATGATATTTAATTTAAGCCTGAGGAAAACATCACGCATTGTGACGTCTTTTTCTTTGAATTTTCCAAAAACTAAAATATATGCTCAGTGCCAGTATAATGATAGGCTTTGTGAAAAATACAATCTCCATTTCAAGCTAGGCTCTCATTCTGCTTACAGTGCTTAGTGTCAGCACCAATATATCAATGACAGCCAACTAGCAAACCATACCCAAAGCTTGCAACGTGCTAGGCACTAAACATGACTCGTCAATACGTCTTTGGGAAGTATACAATATTTAGGTCTATAACTTAAACCTTAAGGAAAGATAACACTTCAAGATAAAACACTGAAGCATCTACTGTCTCCGTCTTGGGTCTGTCTCATCAGCACGAGTATACAAGGATGAGGTCTCATACACGAATCCTGGCTCCAAACACTCAAATAGTGTTATCCATCCCATACACCAAACACAAACAGCTAGAGTGACAGCAAGCTAGATAAAACGAACAGATCAAAGCAAGGGTTTAAAAAGTCAATAATATGCAAAGGAGATCATCATGAAATGTGGTTGCTGTGAAGCAATATAAACACAGATTATTAGCCGGAGTACAATTAGAGATAATAACCAATCTTACCATGAAGTGCTTCATCCAAGCTACCACCAGGTAAGTAATCATAAATTAGTAATTTTGACAAAGGTGAGTTGCAGTATCCACGTAAATTTACAAGATAACGATGTTTGATGCTCCCTAAGATTTCAAGCTCTCGTTCAAAGAATCGGTCAAAACCATCATTCACCTTAACAATCCTCTTCAATGCAAAGACGTTTCCATCGTCCATGGCCAGCTTATACACAGTTCCAAATCCACCAAAACCTATTATGTGTTCTTCATTTAAGTTCTCTAATTTCTTAATGATGTCTTTTGAAGAATATGGAAGGTCCCCATGAAACATGACAATTGATGCACCTGCAGCAACAAGAGTACGTACTTCAACGTGAATGAATTTTAAATTTCACTCATATCTCTAAGCAAATGGGTAACAGCGAAAAAGTCAGTAAGCCAGAAAGTACCCCCACTGACATCCATTGCAAGGCCTTTAGCATCATTTTTACCGAGCTTTTTGTACAAGAAACATCCCCAAAAGCACATTAATGCCACCAGAAGTAACGCCCCAACAGTTGCAGAGGCACTGATAAAAAGTTGGCCTGGATACTTCTTCTTTGAACCTGGGCCGTCACCCACACATCATAAGATCACAATTGATGCATCACCAAAAGAATCAAAGAAGGAATCGTCAAGAAGCCAATAGATCACTTCAGCTAATGTTAAGTCAACTGCCTCATGTATATTAACACCGAAATATATTAGACTGAATGGCTACACATGTATAGTGACTCTTACCGGGACTGGAACTACTAGAATTTGCATTACTTCCTCCATTAGTATCGCAAACCACATCAATTTGCAGACCGCAGAGGTGTTGGTTACCAAAAAAGCTGCATAAGAAAATAAAATATAGAAACATTACTTGCCTCCTTGAGTATGGCTGCCTTTATTTGTAGGAAATGTAACAGCAAAGTGATTCTTTTCGGTAAATACACTGATCTAGTACAGTGAAACACTGGAACTGCAGACGTTAAAATTTACATCACAGCACATTTGAAAGAAAAAAATATAGAATTTGGGAAGTCCAACTAGTATAACCTTCCAGATGGTATTGTCTCGTGCAAAAGAGAATAGGGACATAAGATGATGAGGATCTACATGAAAATGGGACCATACACATATAAACCTTCATTTACTAAGGCACTCCGTGACACCGTAATCCGAACTCCCAATAACAAAAATTTTCTAATTTGCTCAGTCTCAACCCCAAAAGCATAAGCTTCAACTGCAAACAGCCAGAAATCAACTTCAAAGTTCTAACATCCATTCTTCTTCGTCGAACCTCAGAATACTCACAAATTTTGAAACAGTGCTATTAATTATCAATTACGTAGAACAGCCAGGACATAAAATAAGAATAATAGCAGATCCAAAAGGTTTTTGCAATACGGATTTGTGTTTAACATTTATAACAATGAAGCAATACGGATTTGTGTTTAACATTTATAACAATGAAGAAGTAATAAACTTTTAAACCCAAGCTGATTTGATGTCAGCCAACGAAAAACATCGTGTGGAACCATCAATACAAGATGGCAAATAAACAAGCAAAAAAAAGAAAAAAAGAAGGGAATACAAGAATGTAAAAAAAAAAGCAAGGTTTGGAAATAAGTCGGAATAAAATTAAAGGACAAAAAAGGTGGAAAAATTGGATGAAAGCTAAGAAGAGAATTGGAGGGGGGAATGTGAATGGAAATCTAAGAGAAATTCATAATACAGGAGATTGGAAAAGATTATAAGAAGAAGTAAAAACTCAATACTACAAAAAAAAAGTTGAAGCCCATGAACCACGTGAACATTCCCATAAATCCATAATTCCATACCTTCCACTCTCTCAGCGTCATGTTTTCATAAAACCTAGTACACTCATATTGCTTTCAATGAGTATTATCCAATGTGTTCTCTAACGACTCCCCAATCATCCCACTCTCTCCCACAACCCCCTTTTGGCTATATTTTCTTTGATCTGAACTCTGAAGTAGAATTATATTACTTTCATTAAGTACTATACTACTATCTACTGTTGCTTAAGCACTTCTCTTAGTATTTAATCACTTTTCCACTCTTGAGTCTCCTAACCAGTGTAGCACTTTGGTTACTTAGGCGTTATTCCTTCATCTTACATTCAATAAATTCAAACTCCTACTTTCTTTGTAATCAGTTTACTCCTATCTTACAGCCACCATGATACAAGCATTTCTGAAACATTCATCATATAACACGACATTCTTTCATAATTTCACTACAGGAGTACAGGCTATTTCCCAATTTATATATGGGCCACAGTCATGATTGTATCGAAGCCTTGTGAAAACTCTCCCACTTCACCCAATTGGCTTTGACTCTACAAGTCACATCTCCATCCAATTTTCTATTTTCTTATACCAATTCCGACATGGTAAAAAACAAAAAAAAATATGGACTGTTAGTAAGTTTGTCCTAATGTCAATTACAATATTTCCATGGATATGGACTTTCTCAGCTACAGCCCGGAGTACTAATAGGGTAACTTTACCATACACGTTCTCCACGTCATATTAAACCAATACTATCAGTCCCCAATTATTTGAATAATCTCATCGTTTAAATGTACAAAGTTTCTTATAATTTTCGCGCTAGAAACCCATACTACCCTTTTCCTTCTCTTAAAGCCTCTTACAGTTCTCTTAATATTCATCCCTCCTAAATTTCACCAATAATCTATAGCATCCACACTGGTTGTATAGCGCTTTCCTCACTTACCCAGTCCACCTCCTACTTAATGGCATGCTTCCAACTTCCCCTATTTTTCCTAGGACTTCCTTTGCCGCTTCCCTTCTGATATGCTCCATCATAGACCAAGTTGAATCTACGTATGTATTCAAGCTCTTGGTCAGAATACCATAGTGACTAAATTAGCCAATCTTTTTGTAAATTTTATATTAAAATGACCCAGCTACTTCGTGGAGGATCAACGCACTAAAGGAAAAAAATATCCTCTTCGACTCTTCACTTTTAGATCCGTACCCGTGTCTATTACAACACAACATGGATATGGGTATGGATTCCATACCAGACACTTATTAGTCCGACACTTCCCCCTAGAGAGCTGAATTAATGATGCTCACACCACAAAAGTAGAGGGAGAGAGTGTTGGAATAGTAACCCACATGTGAGTGTCCCACATTGTTGGAGAAAGAGAGATGTTACCACTTTATAACCAAGGCGGCTACTCCTCCTATTCCCAATTGGTTTTAGGGTGGAGCCTCCCTTGTGTTGTCGACTGGTACGTCTCTCCTCCGTTTGGGTGTGGCCCCGTTTTTTCATAATTCTAACATAGTCTTATAAGGCACATAGTAGTATATCTAATGTTTAAGTCTTACTTGTCACACTATTTTCCATTGTACTCAAAAAAGAATATTTCAATATTAGAAATTTAGAAGTGTACTTTTGCATTGTAGACGTGTCCCTGGACTGCCCGCACCCGTATCCTCATTTTAGGCACCGTGTCCTAAAATTTTAGTCATGCCGAACCTGACACTTGGATATGTACCCGTATCTGACACTCGTACCCAAGACAGAGTATCATAGCTAAAAGTAAACAAGAATTTCAACCAGAAAGAGCACTCAACTCTAAATGAACTAATCTATATCCCCATCTCGAAGGTTTTACCACTCACATACTATATCGCACATCTTAGGGAATTCATTAGATCTCACATTTTTAGTTTTACCTATTCATGTAGAAGTTGTTCGAAGCGTACTAGCATAAGTTAATGGGAAAAAAACTAAATTAACAATTGACAAGAAGATAAGAGCAAAGAGATGCACCTAGAACAAGAAGAAATCATACCAGCTGTAACATAGGCTCTTAAAGAAAAAATACAAAGCAGAACTAAAGAAAAAAAAATAAAGGATGGGAGTACAACAGCAAACTTACGAGTCTTTAGAAAACCTGCCAAGAATTCCATCTGATGGTATGACCCCAACCAAAAAGTTTGAAGACAAATTCCTTCCAGATTCATGAGCCAAAGATGTACAAATTTAGACAAGGCTTTTCAAAACTCCAATATATGACGATTAGAGCTTATTCAGGATACTTACAACGAAATGAGCTTGTTTAACTGTCCAAGTGAAGGAGGTATTGATCCTCGGAGAGAGTTTTTCGAAATATCACTATGAGAGGAATAAGAACAGAAATTTACTTATAAAATAGAGAGAATTACGGCTCTAACAAATCAGCCCCTAAACTTACACGGGTAAACGTAAAAACCGAAAGATATTAGTTAGAAGCCCATTGGAAACGATCCGTACTGAGCTAAAGTTTTCATCCCTCAAGAACACACTTCACAATAAATGACGAGATAAGGAGATAAGGAGACACAGAGGACCACACACTTACAGATATTGAAGTCCAGTAAGATTTCCAAGCTCATCGGGGATCTGGTCACTCAAATAATTGCCTTGCAAGAATCTGTAAACTTGTAGAGAACATGATTAGTTCGCTGTGAACGCCCAAAAAACTACGAATTGTTACATCTTACATCTGCATTTGTGGAAGCCAAAACTTGAAAAATTCATATTCTCATCAACGACAGTTAAGACCCAAAATTGACATGAAGTTTCTCGTCCAGGAAACAGAAGACCAAAAAAGAACGAAAAAAAATGACGCGCATTCACTTTTCCTTCCAACCACCTTTTCAGCTTGCATGACCATTCTTACATTCTAAACACCACAAGAGAAATGAGAACTTGATAAAGCATTAGTAGAGTAGGTGACTAATCAAGTGGCAGAAACAGCCAATTCACGAGCCACAAAAATCTGGAGGTCATTACAAAATAATTTTTAACCATAGGCCATATAGTCATACTTGCAAACTTCTGCAGTTCCGTACCTACCTTGGCTACTCTCATAAACTAATATGAATATATGATATAGTAACCTTATGTTCTTCGATACTAGTTTTGCTGTCATTTAGCAAGTCACAATCAGATAACAAAGTTACAAGACAAGGAGTGCATAGTCCCACTGATGTCGCTTTAAATTGAACATTACAGAATCTGGAATCAGAATCCTTCAACTCTGTCCTAACAGCACTACCATGCACCTTAGCCCTACTAACTTCCTATGCACACTAATAAGGGTAAAGTAGGTCGTGAACCATTGAGCTAGCACAGCCCGAACGCGACCAAACCATGGCCAAAGCAAAGGCTAATGCACGATAAATTTCCAGACCAGCACAACCCATCGCAGGTCACGGTTTTTCAGCAAATGGCTCAGTCGTCCAACCCATTGAAAGATCTGTTGGTACGATATTTGCATCTTTCCAAATTTAATAATACTTTTCAACTTTTCTCAATATTTCTCACCCAATCTCAAAATTTCAACTTCCCGTTCTCTGTTTTTAGAATCTTATTTACTCAATTTTCAAACTCCAATATCTATTATTTCTGTACATACATAAATATTTATGAATTATCATTATAATAGTTTGATCTTTCAAAGTCAGGCATTCTGCAAGATGATCTGTAGTATTCTGTTGCAAAAAGAAGCTTGTAAAACCCTCCTAATTCACATCTCCAATCATCAATAAGAAATAAGCTTGCTGATCACAGGTCAAAGTCGCCTATTCATTTAATTTCTAGAAAACTATACATTTCACCCTTATAATCCTAAGGTTTTTTTTTTTTCAAATTATAGGGTAAAGAAAAAACTAACATCAATAAAATAGAGCTGGAAAAAATAAAGTTGATAACTACATGACTTACAGTGCTTGCAGCTGTGTACAGTTGCCTAGTTCTGAGGGAATTTTCCCATAGAAAGTATTGTCATTAAGTGATCTGCAATTGCACATATCAAATTTGACAAATTATGAGGTTTGTAAGTTTAACCCAAAGGTAAATAAGGCCAACAAATAAAGTCAGAAGTATTACGTACAAGATCTCCAAACGGTCAAGTTTTCCAATCTCAGGTGATATTTCTCCAGTCAACTTGTGATGAGAAAGATTCCTGGATGTCGAAAAGTAAATAACACACATTACTAATACAAACAACATTAACTCAAAATGTGACACGTAGAAAATTCTCACATTACAACAAATAATGAAAAACAGGCACACACATACAGGAGATGTCGCTCAAAAATTATCGATGTAGTATGCATGACGAAAAAATGCATGATTGCATGAACTTCCAAAGAAATAATGAAAAATGATTTCAGAATTCAGGCTTCTCACTTAGGATAAGGAATTCACAACTTTAAACAAACACTTGCATCAGAGTGCAGTAGAGCAAGAGCTCCTTGATGATCAAATGACTATGTCATCCAACCACAAAGGAACTTGATTACCTATAGCCAGACTAAAAATAAAACATATCCAGAAAATACAAAAAAAGATGTGTGTCTTATCGAACACTAATCAATAGCGTTTCTTATCCAGTACCAGAGATCACATATGTCTTTTCCAAATTTTCTTAGAAAAGACATCGTATTTTGCAAATTCTCGGGATTACGGAAGTAACAACTCATTGTCACAAATAATATAAATTGTATTAAATCTATTGCTATATAAATACGGGTGTTGATGCCTAATAAACATTTTTTGGGGATTTGAAATGCCAATCTGGCCATCTAGGTGTATCTTCATGAGGAGACAAAAGTAATGTGCAGATCTTGCATATGTAACAACTAACAATAGCTTCAGGTTTCAATTCATTGTTTTGCCCACGTTGTAATTATCGGGTGAATGATTTACCAGAGTTTCTCAAATTCTTTTGAAGTGACAATCTAGACATCTAACATTTTTGGAAACCTCGCCAGATTTCATTTTTATAAAATTTTCTTCCATTTTCATCAATCATCATTCCATGAAGCTCAAGATAACAAGGCCTATAGCGAATGCAACATCATAAACATATTTTGTTACGGCTCAAGTAAGCCACTGTAGTATTCCGCAAAACATTAAAATGGCAAAAAGCATCTGAAAACATTAAAATATATGCAATGCACTACCTAAGCCAAGTAATAAAAAATAAACATCCCAGCAAGGTCAATAGATTAACACTTACAAATGTATAACTCTCCTGGATTTCGCATCACAGGCCACTCCTTTCCACCTACAAGGATCTTCATCTTCAGGTCTCCATCTAAGAAGAATGCCATCTGAGCTAAGACCCTGTCTAAAATTAACGAGTGCCTCGCCTACATGTACACAAACAAAGGTCTCGAAATTATACCACTCAGATAGTAAAATTGAACAAAATGAAATAAGATAACTCTGAATCAGAAAAATCAAAGAAAGTCTTGACAAACAATTCCTAAACATGAACTATCAGGGTACTCTTATCTATACTACTACAACAATGATTGCGCAATTATATTACAAGCGTGGTCAGAGGTAGAGTTATTAACAAGCCATCTTTTTCTCTACAATAGTGATTAGCTGTTAGGCGCGGTCAGAGGTTGAATAATTATTTTCTTTGCAAATATAATATCTAACCTAAAAAAAGGCTTAATTAAAGTTTCCAGTTTCCACATACTGCTCATATCCAAATGATGTAGAGTTGGTATGCTTAGCTGTCAAGGTGGAAGAGCCCAAATCTATATAAATCCCACATCAAGCCTCCCACACGACCGGTGTGGGATTCATGTCCCATACCATGCAATGGACCATCACAGCAAACAAGCCATATAATTTCTGAAAGACTCCGTAAACAAAAAAACGAACAAAAATAGGATAAGAAAACAACACATACCATCAGGACTGAGAGCACTACTACCGTTCAACAGAATATATATAATTACAGCAAAAATGTTGCAAAGGTGACCATTTCTCAGCTTAACAATCTCCATGGCAGAGAAAGTAAAGCATGATATAACGGCAGTATATCATCTGATATACCCTCTTTCAGCTTCTTTTCGATCCATGTGTATCGCCATCAAAATTAATTCCAACCAACTGCTGCATAAGATGCAAACAAAAGTTATCAGCATCACCGCAACAGATTTGGTTTGAAACTCTTTTAACATGCAGAACAAATTGCGGGATTCATACTAATGGTGAATATAAGCCTATAGGCAAAAATGATTTCTAAGGAAGAAAGATTTCACAAGGAAGCATAAATATTTAATTTATCCATGATAAGAGAGGAAAAATGCACAATACTTGTTAGTTGTTACAGGAAACTCAAACTAGAAGCACCAAAGGAATTTGCAAATTGCAAGACGCGAAACTCTTGTCAATAAAGGAGGTTTCACTGACATTATGCTATCATAAAGAAGTGAAAACTAAACTAAGACCGACATGGTGAAAGTAATACCCTAGGCTATCACCGGGAAAAAAGTTAAATCATACTCCCTCCATCCAATTTATGTTGTCCCATTTCCTTTTTAGTCATTACAAAACAATCGCTCCGATTCTTCATTTGATAAACTAAAATATGAACTCCTCAATCTCTCCCTAGTTTAATACTTACATGTTGGGAGGAAACGAAAACACTGAAAAGGATGGCAGGATTCTCTAATTTGTTAAAATTGTTCAAGTCAAGGAGTACTAAAACATTTCCCCAGTGGCTCAATGACTCCCACAAACTGCGAGGTAAGGGGTACGCAGCTGTGTCGGCAACACAAAAAGGGTGTTTTCGAGTGACCCAAGATGAAAATTGCATTGAGAACGGCATTGCAAGACCACTACTTCACATGCAAAAAAATGGCAGCCACTTTAGTGAGTCATTTTGATTTATTCCATCAGTATTTGGCTCCAATGGAAATATGGAACACTAAAGTCAAGGAGTACTAATGACATTTAATCACTAAATATAAATCTTTAATACTCGGATGATATTTAGTCAAACAGTGACAATATAAATGGGGTGGACGGAGTCTTAAAGTACTACGAATATTCTAATGATGACACACACTAGGTAAAAATACTCGATTTTAACCCTCGCTCTTCAAGTGTTTAAAGTCAATCAACTCTACCATGCATCGAATCCACAATCATTGTCTACCAAGTTTCGAGCCCATAGAGCAACATTACTTGAGATAGAAGTAAACGCCACCGCCATTTTACCATTTTCACATCAATTTTTCAGCTCTTAATTAATACTCCCTTCGTCCCAGTCAATTGTTGTCCTTTCATTTTGGCACAAAGACAAGGAAAGAGTTGGAGTCCATTTGTAGTTCCACTTAGTGGATGACAAATAGACCATAATCTCATTGAGTGATCAAATTACTCATAGAAAACCTTCTTAATATAAAAAGGACAACAATTGACTGAGACATCCTTAAAAAAAAATAGAAATAGGACAACAAATGACCGTGCTGGCACGGAGGGAGTATCTCAATACCTAAGTCATAAATCCTAAATCACAAGCTCTAATACAGTAAATCAGGTAAACACTTGCAACAAACGTCACAAAAATCACTTATTATCATACCAATGTCACAATGATTCATTAACTACAAGCTGAAACTAGAGGATTTGAGCTAAAATTAAGCATGCATAACAATAAACCGTAAACGCAATAAAAAGACATATTAGAAGAGCAATTAATAGCTAGAAAAGCAAATTAAGAGAGAATTACAGCGTAATTAAGCGAAATCTGAGACGCAATTTTGCTGTATCAGTAAAATTGCATCTCAGATAAATTAATTGAAGAAACTCAAGATTCCGATAAAATCAATGGATAAAACGAGGTATTGATGATCCCGAGATGATGATGATGATGAGAGAGACAAAGAGAGTTGAGTTTAGAGTTTGGTAGAGAGAGAGAGTGAGAGGGTGTGTGAAAGCAGATGCTCTTTGTTAAGTGAGGAGTGAGGTAAACCAATGGAGGGAGTGCACGGCCGACATTCCACACGTATGCCCCACGTCGGTTACCGTCTTATGCCTTACTTCCCCGTCTCGATTACCTCTATTTAGCGTTTTATAATGACTAGTTGTCAATTTGTCATACCCCAAGATATTTATACCACCGTAGTTTGATTCTTTGAGCGTAGCAAGGTCATGAAAATTACTACAAAAAGCACACACAATTGAGATAGCGTTGCCAAAAACATATGATAGCATATTAGCGTTGTTGCCAAAAACAAACGCCCATGAACCATAGCTTGAAGAGTTGCTATGCATAGAGTTTTTGACCGAAGATTCATTTGGTTAGATGAATGTTAAGATTTTGCTTCTATTAAATGAGCGGATCATACATTACATTAACGTGGTCCAATAATCTAACTCGAAATAGCATTGTGATCGAATATAAATCTCCCTTATACAAGAACAAAGTAGATTTCTCTTAAACTCTCGTTACATTTTTTCACTAAAAACATTCTCAATTACACATTGTGCTAGAACACAACTGAAATCGTCAGAGAAGATACCAATTTGTTAGACCATACTTCCTCTTTTTTGCGACCTCATCACTTCCAAACGAAAACTAACTTCTCAGCTATAAAGCGGAGGGAGTCCCACTATCTTCATCCCTTAAATATGCCCCATGTTTACCCTGTCGCAATAAAACCGAAAATAACAAATACGAACTCATGTTTAGTTTAAAGCATAATTGTACATTGTAACGACCTCAACGATGGAGCAATGATGTACAAGTATATGTTCCCCCTACCTTGCTGCTTTGATAGCAGTATAGCATTGTTTCAGAACACGTTGTCAATTTAAAAAAAAAACAGTATTTTAAGACACCTCTAGACTTATTTTACGAATTTCGTTTAGTTTATGTAACAATTTATTATTTAAACATTCATGTAACAATCTATGAACCTTCATGAATAGCTACTTTCTACGGTGCTCGAAGCGTAATTCTTGAAACACAAATTCCAACTCCTAAGCTAGTGCACTTGTCTGGCTCCATACTAACATCTGAAATATATATTCCTTATCATTTATACCGATAACTAAACAGGTTTCCTTAGAGTTTGAGTTTCAAAAGTAGCACAAGTCCTGGGAAATCCAAAACGCTACAAAAATAAACAGTGTTTCCTATCACGTCTATTATAGTTATGACAATGAATAGTTGTAATATGATATGTGAAATATATGTTGTGAAGAAAACCCCATTAAGTTGTAATGTACACATATAGAAGATCAATTATAATAGTTCTATATCTTTGTATTTTTTTAGAGAAACTGATCTTCTAATCACTCTAATATTGGGCCACATTCAAACATAATCCTACTATATTTATGTTAACAAATACTTAAATGGCTATACAAATATAGAGTTAAATTTAAAAATACTAAAATAATAGAAAAATTGGTTTGCGACTTTTATTTTATAAAAAGTCATATTGCACTCCGTAGTAAATAGAGTCGGTAGCATATATTATTAAAAAGAATGATGTTCATTGCATTTTAAACCTTTATAAGAAAATCATTGCACCCTTGAAAAGTGCTACTCATTTACAAAATATATAAGGAAAAAAAAATATGAAATATGATCAAATTTTGTTGAAAATTTTGAGCAATTTGAAAATAGGTAAATAAAAGGTCAATAGAAAAATGGAAAATATGACAAAAGACCGAGATAAACATGTTTAGCCTTCTCCACGCCGTGAGTAATACAACTTAGACATCTACGGCTCATTGACAATTTCTTGCAAGATGATACACTTACACATTATGTATGAGATTTCCCATACACAAACAATTAGGTTAGGACACGTGGCCATTTAGCAATTAACCACAATTAACCTCTAATGGTTAATTAAGGGGTAAGTTAGTAATTTTAGAGGTTGAGCTAAGTTGCTAACTTACCCTAATTAGCTAAAATAAAGGAAGTTATTAATATTTGGAATAAATGCCATATTTTCAATGCATTATTTATTAATTTTGTTTTTAATTATGTAAAATGCATAATTTATTTTATCACTCACGACATATTTTTTTATGTATTTTTATTTTGTAAAATCTTAATTTATTGTTTGAATATTATTTTTTAACTCACGACATATTTTTTTCGAGCTTTTTATTTAAAATATTTCTATATTAACTTATTTTGTAAAATATTAATTTATTATTCTGTATTAATATGTTGTTTGAATATAATTATTTTTCTTTTTTATTCCAAAAGGTATTTAGTCGACTTTGATAATTGAAAATAAATTCTTTGCGTTTTTTATTTTGTAAACTACTTTTTTTTTAAAACAAAATGTTATTACCTAAATTTTAGGATAGATCTTTTATTATAATATTTAGGATCTTCTTGTATTGTAAACTGTTAATATAATTTTTTTAAATATTAATTTATTCGAAAATATATTACGTTAATATTTTTATTAGGAAATATTATAGGAAATATATTACGTTAATATTTTTATTAGGTGTTAATAGTTTCCAAATCGTATTAGGTGTTAATATTTTTATTTTAGGAAATAGATTATTGCAAAAGATATTACGTTTTTGTTGTGAAACAAAGGTAAAGATAATTATAGAGAGAAGGTAGAGAGAAAGTAAGGGAGACAGATCTATGTTATTATTCCATTATAAGGGGTATATATACACATACAATCGAAGTATAGTTTCCATAAGATAATATATTCTAGTATCCTATAAGATATGGACATCCATATAATAATATTTCATAACACTCCCCCTTGGATGTCCATTACTGAAGAACATGCCTCGTTAAAAACCTTACTAGAAAAACCCTATAGGAAAAACACTAGAAAGGAAAAGAGTACAATAATCTCCAAACACGCATAACAAGCTGCCTCGTTAAAACCTTTCCATGGAAAACCCAGTGGGACAAAACCATAGATAAGGAAAAAGAGTACAGCGCGTGCTACTCCCCCTGATGATAACATGACTGTATATAACTTCAAATGAATCATGCTTTGACGTAACTTCTCGATCGTTGAATAGAATCCATTGTAGTTGATAAACTTGATATCTTCATATCCTTGGTAATTTCAATCTTCACATTGCTTTAGAAGTCACAATTCGGATATAGTCATTCATGACAACTCTTGATCTTCATTTCAGGTAATACATCAAATAGTGAGAGAAAATAAGTTCAATTCTTCTCATAATATGAGATAATATTATGTCTAAAACAATTGTCATCTCAACAATCATCACTATAGCGTATCAATAATGCGCTTGTAGTGCTACCTCGTTAAAAACCTTGATAGGAAAAACCCGTTGGGACAAAAAAACTAGTCGA
The DNA here is from genome assembly GCA_022085475.1 of Heliosperma pusillum. NCBI lineage: Eukaryota > Viridiplantae > Streptophyta > Magnoliopsida > Caryophyllales > Caryophyllaceae > Heliosperma > Heliosperma pusillum. Next base: position 812 of record JAIUZE010008725.1, on the reverse strand, counting down.
AGGGAAAAAGAGTGTAGCAATCATCCATATATTGGATCTCTACGGGAGAAGCAATCAAATTGTTGGATAATAATAATCCACTAAATACCTTCAGTAATTTTGTTTGTTAAACCATTGGATTGACATCCTCATTGTAGACTTTGACTACATTATTTTTCAATCGTTATGATACTTCTGGACCATAAACTCATTTCAACTGTTTAACAAGAAACTCATTCAGATATCAATTCTCATATGCTCAAACTTCAGGTTGAGACATCAAATAAACTCTAAAGGAGTTTTGATGTTCCATTTTGGAACTAATCACGATATCTTTCAATCGTATTGTAGAGGTTTATATATTTTGTCACGAGTTCTCAAAACTCAATTGATCAACCATTTAACAAATGATGATCATTCATAAGAGGCTCCTTCAGGGAGATATTTTCGCAGGAGTAAAATATACTTCTCCTTTTAAACATTTATCAAAGTAGAACAATATAATTAATCATGTGCATGCAAATGATATGTAACTAATTCTAAACAACATAGTCTAACAATAATGCAATAATAATAATGTATATATCAAAACTAAGATGCAATGTAACACCCGGAAATGTACCCTATTTTTCTAGTAGAAATATTTTACGAAAACGTTTCAGCAAATTTAAGTTTTATTTTTTATAATTTTAAGTTTCGAGTCGAATTTAGAATTTCCGAGTTCGTATTTGGAATTTCCGCGAGATTCCATGAAAATCCCGTCTTAAGGCGAGTTTGACTTTTGGTTGACTTTTCCTTACTTATACTCTAACCCCCCCCCCCCCCCCCCCCCC
>JAIUZE010008724.1:0-22697 GCA_022085475.1 Heliosperma pusillum | reverse complement strand
TGGCTAGTACTATTAAGCTGGCTCCATTCCCAAAGTGGAAGCAATTAGGCGCCATGCCCCGGCTTTGGTATCAAAATCCCAGGCCAGTGACACAAAAACTATCAAACTGTGAACTACTATAACTCGGTAAAGATAGTAATCGCTATGCATGTCATGTTCCAAGGTACTCATTTAGAATTAGAATGGTCACAACCCCAGATAATCATAATTCTCCTATGGGTACTTAGTCAACACGCCATATATCATACAATTAAACAGTCACGGGAAAAACATCCTATCATGTGACTAATTGCATATAAATCAAAATCAAATACCATATCGTCTCATATCTACTAAGGCTAATTCATTAATTAAATACAACCTTACTTGAAGACAAATCCCCGACCCGAGTCCCGCGACGGGTCATCAGTCAAAACGGGGCTGACTAGATCATAGTTTGACCAAACCCGTTTGGTCAAACCGGCTAGAAACAGAGTCTTAGCCATTTAGGCTTGACCATAAGAACATCATATTCATTTCATGCTATTTTATTCTAATTTCTAACATGTGAATTATTAATTCTTACGAAACCCGCTTGACTTAAGGAATATCAAATTAAACTACAATCTCATGCTATAATTTCTAACATGTGAGAAATAATAATATTATGAAAACCGTTTAATTAAATAATTAACTTATTAAAATTTCCCACTTGCTAAATATTACAAAACATGATATAATAATAACAATAAACTCAAAAACCGTCACAAGCCCAAAGGAGGGCTCACGGGTCAGCCGGGCCTGGACTGGGCCGAGACTGAACCGGACCTGGACTGGGCCCACGGGCCTGGTTTGGGCCGGTTTTGGCCAACATTTCTAAAATCGTTTTCTTAATATTTCCCGCATGCTTAACATATTTAAAACCCGTCAAAACAACAACAAAACAATCAAGTATCGACACAATCCCAAAGGGCCAAATAACGGGCCAACCTAGACCGGGCAGCCGGGCCTGGACCGGGCCTGCCGGGCCTGTTTTCAGCCACCACTCACGGCCACCACTCACGGCCACCACCAACAACAACCCCAAATTTATTTCTAACATGTTTTAATTAACAACCATCCATTTTAACAACCAATTCAACCATCATTCATACTAAAATTATGATTATGAACAAATCATCCAACATGTCAAAACCACTAAATATGTTAAAAACTCATAAAACTTAATAATAATAACAACCTAGCATGTTACTACTTAAAACCGTAAATAACAAAAATAAATGTGACATTAATTCGTCGAGTAACGCGGTAATCGTTACCTTAGCTAGCACAAAACCAAATAGCACCAAAATAAGACCTAAAAACCCGTCTACTAATCTTTTTCTAAAATATACGAGTCACCAAACTCGTCTTCATAATCTTCTCCTATAAGAAATGACAAAAATAACATTATTAGTATTAAAACTTGATTTCAACAATTAAAGTGTTGAAAACGATTTTGTCGGAATTGAAAATGAAACGTACACGGAGATGAAGAGCGGAGAGGAGACTCTATAAATATAATTTAGAACGGATTTGGCCAAGTAACGAAGGTTTTGTGACGATTTTGCTCAAGAACGATCAAGAACACGAAGAACAATTGTGATTATATTAAAGAAGGTATTAAGTAGATATTAAGGTGATTTAATGTAAAATAAAAAGATAATGAGTGAGTAAGAGGGGAGGTTGGACCGTGTAATATAGGGGATTAACGGGAGTCGGGTTTTGAACTTGTTGTTACGGGATTGACTCAGGGTTTATAAATATCTTAGATATTATGGTAAATATCTAGATATTATTAGATATTATGTTAGTTTAATCAAAAGAAATGAAAATATCTAATCCTAAGGGACAAGAGGGAGAGGCGTGTGGAGGAGGAAGAAATCGGGTCCGGGTTTAAGCGATTTGTTGCAGAATTTAAGTTGACAGATCGATAAAGTTACAAATATCTTAGATATTTGTATTAATTTAATCTAAAGTAATTAAAAGCCCAAAAATGAGGAAAAAAGTGCCTTGGGGCGTGTGGCACATGTAGGAGTCGGGTTTTGGGTTTGTTTCGGGACTTAAGTTGACTCGGGAATAGTTAAATGAAGTTCGGGTTTCAACCGTATAACCTACTCTTTAATTCCAAATAAATTCAAAATAATTATATTAAATTATCATAAATTCAAATAAATCGTAATAAATTAAAATAAATTAAATTTATTACTTTTCAAATATAATTTCGGTCTTTCAAATTACGGGGTGTTACATCCTTTATCTATTTCAACAAGTTAAATAGGTTATTTATGTTTATGAAAGTGGGATCAATATGAAAAGGTCATAGTCATCCACTGAACCTAAGAGTTGTTGATCACATGAGTACTAGTGTTTCCGCCATTAGGCCAATCATGTATGTCATTACATGCACGTACCTAAATAATTTGTATGCTGGGAGCATGACAAGCCTATAACAGTTCAATCCACATGAGTGTCATTGGATAGCCTACAAGAACATCCATAGGGTTCTCAAGGAGAACTAGGGATTCATTCTTGTGTTTGGTAGAGAAGATTTGGATATGTGGTAAAGGTTACACAAACCCAAATTTCCAAACTTATAAGGATTTATCGAAATCCCAGGTGTACCTTTATTATACAAGAAGTGAATAAATAAAAGGATGATTGAAGAGTCAATCATTATAAATTCTACAAATAGAAACCTAGTACATAATGATAAGGATAAGGTGGCTTACAAAGGGCTAATGGTAGATCTTTTCACCTAAATACCTATCAGTTATCATGATAACGAGTGGGAGCGTCTTTCAAGTTAAAGAGCCCAACACTAGATATAGATCTAGACATTCACGTAGATGAATTCATGTTATTAGGAATAACGTTGGATGGAAAGAAAAAGCAATTCACAAGGTTGGAATAAACGAATACATGGTATATTCACTATCCAAGCCTTTATTGCATTTAATAAGATCGTCATGAATTGTCATGGACGAAATAAACTTTAGATTATATGATATGAAGCAATAATATTGTGTTGATTGTTCATATATGATAATCACATTTATCGTTTGTCTTTCTAAAACTCGTTTTTATACTTTGTTATATCCAAATGGGTTGTAGTGACAATTTTGAACCCCTTTAAAGTGGACTGGATTACCAAAGCATTGGGCCCTAGTTGCATATATGAGGTGACATCTCCAAGTGACTAGAGTGTGATGCGATTGATGGCAAGTTCAAGTGCCATAAAGTCATACGGGATGACGAGTCGATCACATAGACATACTGTAAGGGACAATCTGTCGGGCAGTGACCGCTTATAGAGTTCTGCCAATTCTTGTAGCCTGGTCGTGGCAAAAGCTACTATAGTATTCTTTTTTAGTCAATTCTTTGACTAAAGACTGTTCGCCTAAGGTGGCACAGTTTCAGAGTGACTTTGATTTATGCTCTACGACCTTCGTAACTGGGGTCAAATGGGCATCTTTTGGGTCATGATGAGTTGTGGCTATTCGAAGGGAATAGTGCGATAAGAATTGTCCTCCCCTTCTCAGGGTTGTTTTAAAATCTCAAGGCCACTCGAGGAGGAGTAAGCTGAAAATGCGTGGCCACGCTCGGAAGGTATCTATGGTAGATAATTCCGGTCAGACAGTTACTTTTCAGATGGAGGAAACCACTCTTGATATGATCAAATGCAAGTACGACCTGCAAGACACCTTGCATTGAGTGGGAGATTGTAATAGGACAAGAGAATTGGTGACGCACACTTGTCTCGAACAAGTGGGAGATTGTTGGAGTGAGTGTCCTCAACAATAGTGCGATCACATAATTAAATATCACCATAACAAAGAATACAAAGGGATGATGAATATTATAGTCAACTGGTCAACATAAATCGGTAACGATTGGCTCACTTGAGTTTGACGTTACTATCGTATGACGGTGGTGATCAGTTGATCCCTTGAGGTCACACCTAAAGGACAATCTCCTAATCATGTACATTAATTAATTGAATAGCGATACAGATTAATTAATCCCTTAAATTGAACTAAGTTTATATTAGTGAGAATTATATCTTATCGTAATATGATTAAATAAGATTCATTTTAGTAATTTAATAGTTACATCACTAAGAATGCATTATTTTTATGAAACATTTGAGATAAGCAAAATTGGTTGATTATAATTACAAATTGTTGTAGATTATATTAACCAAATATGAGATGATCCATTTTATTTACATGTAATTATAAAATGTGACTTAAAATGTTAAGTCTAATAAATTTGTTATGAAATTGCATTTAAATTGGTTAAATGTACATTTATAAGCAAAGATTACATGTGTCATATGTCACATGTCACATGTCACATGTCACATATGTGACAAATGACAAAATGCAAAAATAAAATGGACACCCATTTTACAATGGGTGCACCGGTTTTGTAGTGTACAAGAGGGTGATTAGTTTTTGTGTATTATTCTAATTAGGAATTAGACATAATTATACACAAAACTATTACCAATACTTAACCTAATGCCTTGTTAAGAAAAATGAAAGGGACAACACCCCAACCATGTGATGGTGGGGTGGCCGGTCCATGTGAGTAAAACAAAGAGGACAAGTTTCCTCTTATAAAACTCATATCATCTCATTTTTCATCCATTCATGCAAAATCTCTACTTCTCTCTAACTTGTCACTACAACTTAAGAAGTTCTTACAACTTGAGTTCATATTTCTAATAATAAAATTACTAGTGTGGTAATAAGAGTTATTAGATATATTATTATGGGCTACTACATTTATAGACTAGTATAATATTTTGTAGAGATTAAATGGTTGTCTTGGGTGCTACTAATATGAGTGTTCTTATACTAAGAACTTGGAGATCATCCTCTTATTTATAGCTCAAGAACAATATTTGAAAGGAGTTCAAATATTGTGCCCATATTTTCATAATCAATGTAAGAAATTGTTCTTTCCTTATCTTTTGTTATGCATGCATAAGATCTTCATAGTTTAAGAGTAAACTATTCATAAGATAATATTAGAAATGTCTAATATTGAGTTTAAGAAACTTACAATACTATCCATGAGTTCGTTTGGTAGCATAACGCAATGTTGTAGTACAACTCACGGATCAGGTTGTTTAAATCATGTCACTTTCGGATCAAACTAATCTAACACAAAGCAATATTAGTATGTGACTTCAAGTTAGCAAGTTCGGGTAACATCGGGTCATTTAACTCGGCTAATTTTCTGTTGGGTGGTCACAGCTTGGGCCACTTCGGATAATTTAAATCGGGTGATTTTCGGTTAGGTTATTTCGTGCCGGGTCAGTTACAGATCTAGACAAACATGGGCCGAGTTTGGGTCGGGACGGGTTATTTCGGGTTTCGGGTGATATTCGATTCTTCAATTCGGGTTAATTTTGGGTCACGGGCGGTTCATTTGGATCAGACTGATTTTGCCAGGTCTAATATCACATTTTCCCTTTTTCGGGCCTATAAACACTCAATTATCTCTCGCAATCTCAGCCATGGATCTCATTCTCAGTTCGTGGTAGGCTAAACCATATTATTATCATATATGTAATATATTGACTTAAAAGCATTTAGCGTTTTTTTAGCTTATATACTATGATTCATTTTATCGTGGTTTCAACTGTATCATTAATTTCACAAGTACAACGGCTCTGCCTAAAATAAGTAAATGGGTCTCTCATGTGACAGAGAAAATATGACACATTTCTTATTTATTGACAAAAAGTAACCATTCATAAACACTTATTTATAAGATAATGGTTAAAGTTTATCATATAATGGCACGTTTCTTCGCCACGAGCTTATGATGCGCCACAAATAAAAATTTGTGAAAAAGATATGATTACAGAACTAACAAAGTGGAACGACTTAAAATATGTGTGAAGTAATTTGAGCATACGGTATTGATTATTGAACGCCTTAAAGGGAAGTACTTCAAATGGGTCGGCTACATGTTTACAAGAAGTAATTAAGAATATGCAAACCCTTCTCTAGTTGGCAATAATCACTAATTAGCTCGCCTCTAAATCGCAAACATTTTTGAGGATAAAACCAAACACGAGGACAAATTCAAATGTAGTATATCAGATATACGTTTTTGCTCAAACTCGAAAAAGATTGAGTTTACAATAAATAAAAAGTAATATTGAAGTACTGAGTAGTTTATAAGTTTGACCATTTAAAAATGCAGTGACTCACTTAGGGGTGTCAACGAGACGAGCCGAGCCAGAGCTTGGCCTTGCTCAGCTTATGCTCAAGAACAAAATTCCGAACTCGAGCAGATCTCGAACTTTTTTGAGGTTAGAGAAAATGTTCTCGTTACTAAGCTTGCAATCTAAGGTTTAGTGACGTATGACTAAGTGACAATCTGATACTTTGAACGAACCGAGTACAGCATAAACAACGTATATAACTATATACTCCCTCCATTCAACTCCACATGGTAGGTTTCTATTTTTGACACTATTCACAAGTCGGAAGAATCTTTCAATTTCCGGCTAATGCATAAGAGAAAATATATTCATGTGGGATCTTGTTTGATTCGTCTTTAAGAGAATATTAAAAATATCTAACTTGTATAATTTTTGCAAATACGTAGCGAACTATATTTACGATACAAAACGCGCGTTGGCAAACGTGAAAAAAGATAAGTGTAGTGTGGAGTTGAATGGAGGGAGTATATAAGTAATATAACTACCCAATTATTTCCAACTAATTAATTCACTTTCCCCTCTCTCTCTCTCCTTCTTTCTCTCTCTTATTTCTTGTAACTAACTTTCGCGCCAACCACCATTACTAAAACTCCTCAAGAAAACTCCATTACATCGCCATGTCAGAAGCTTCACCTATTCCTAATAATTACAGCTTTTACCTAAAAATGAAACCTCTTCGCACATTGAAGCTTGCCATTGAAGCTCTTCTTGATCCTACTCTCAACCTGGATGACCTCGGGATAGTTGGGGCCAGTAATGACAGTTTTGTAATTACGGTGACGAAGAATGATAATGCTACTGCCACTTTATTGCTGAAGTCTCCTGGTATGATCGAGTTTCAGAATTACGGCATGTCAACCGGGGCTGGACTGTCTGCTCCTTTGCGTTTAATTTCTCAGGGTTTTCCTCCTGATCTTAATGGTGACGACGATACTGTGACTATTTTTCATAATCAAGAAACTGATCGACTTTGCTTCGAGTTTGGTAAGTTCACCATCTATCAATTTTATATTTATTCTTGTTTTCTTTGTTATTAAATTAGAGTAAAATTAGTCTTTTTTATCGAATTTTTATGTGAAAATGATTAGGATTTTGATGTTGATCATGAGAAATTTCATAGATGTTGATCTGAAATAATGAAGATTATGATGTTGATTCGGAAATTTGTGTAGATAGTCTACTTTGATTGATTCGGAAACTTGTGTATGAATTGGTGTAGATGGTTTATTCCTAAAGCCTACTCGAAAAGTTATTTGATTCGGATATCCTGCAGTATGTGTTGTTTCTTGGCGATTTTCGACAAGAATGCTAGGAAAATGATTAAGTCATGGGATTACCGATTAGCAATTGAACGAAGAAATTTTTTTATACCGACTTGAATTGAACACGATTAGTATTATAAAAACCGATGTTCTTTGGTTGATCTGTAATTAGGTTAGTAGTCTGTATGTTGCTTACCAATTTAATCAATTTAGAGACACGCGTGTTGATCTGTAATTAGGTTAGTAGTCTGTATGTTGCTTATGTTTTGCGTCTTTGTGTTTTCTGTTTTCGGTCAGTTTGAATCTACTTTGAGTTTTCTGTTTTAAGTTCAGGTTCGAGTTAGGTTTGGTCAAGTCATATTACAAGTATTACAATTGAGTTAGTTATTGGTTGTTGTATAAGTCACTAGCTGACAAAATAGCTGTTAGTTGAAGTTGTTAGAGTTTGCTACTACTAGGATCATCGACTTTGCGTCAAGTTTGGTATGTTCGTCATCTATCAATTTTATGTTCACTCTTGTTTTCTTTGTTGTTACTAAATCAATATACAAGAACTAGTTTTTTTTATCGAATTTTTATGCGAAAAAGATCAGGATTTTGATGATGATTATGAGAAATTTCGTAGATGTTGACCTGAAATAAATGAAGATTATGATGCTGATTCGAAATTGTGTAGATAGTCTGCTGTGTTGTTTCTTGGCGATTTTCGGCAAGAATGCTAGGAAAATGATTATGTGACGGGGTTACTAACTATTGCTGTATTGATACTAGACTCGAGCAATTGAACAAAGAAAATTTTGTCAACCGACTTGAAATGAACACGATTAGTATAATAAGAACCGATGTTCTTTGGCTCATCTTTAATTAGTTTAGTAGTCTGTATGTTGCTTACGGATATAATCAATTTAGAGACCGGCGTGTTGTTCTTGGAACTAACCCCTACGTTATGTTTTAAGTCTTTTTGTTTTCTGTTTTCGGTCAGTTTGGATCTACTTTGAGTTTTCCCGTTTTATGTTTTAAGTTCAGTTTGGTTTCTGTAATTTAATTTTTTGTTTTGCTAATTTGGTTGACAGGAACTGTCCCCCCTACTGGTTTTTGGGCTGAAATCGTCGTAATTCCAAATATTACAATGTTTCCCTATTACGAGACCTTCCATGTAAGTAATGTACCAGTTGATGACATAAGGGAGATGATCGACTATATCTTGGAGACAGACGGTCCTAGTAATGATACAGCAGGTATATGATGTTTCATCTTAATTATGTATTTAAATTGAAATTGGCAACGGAAAAATAACATCTTGATTTAATCTACTGAGCTTGCTTACAGTTTTCATTGACTGGACGGAAAATTTTGCCACGTTTGAGATTGGTAGCGACAAAAAATGGGAGTATCAGGTAACTATTACACTGTTCTTTCTTTTTTCGTATATGACAAATACATATACCTTCATCAGAAATTGAGCAAAATGTCCTTAGTGGCCGTAATCTTAATGACTCTGAAATTTGAACAGCTTAAAGAACCAACGGGGTTGAAACAAGGGAAAACCTTCCAGGCATGGTTCCATTGGAGTTATACAAGGTTCATGAAACAGGCGTCTTTTCTAGCGTATCAAGCTGGTTTGCGCTTTGTGAGAGGTCCGGAGCAGCACATCATGTCTCAGTTCCACATGGGAGAATTTGCTTATTTGCTTCTAGTAGAGGAGGCTTCTTTTGTGAGCTCTGACATGTCCGCAGAAGAGGATGCACCTGCACGAGATGAAGAAGATGTCAGCGACGCTATTCCCCTTGATAGCCTCTTTATTTCCTAGCTGCACTGAATCGAGTCAGAACTAACACTCGTGTTACTACTTAGTCAGTACTCAGCTGCACAATGGATTTTGATCTCTATTAGTAATTGTTTGTTTTTCCAACCAAACAAATTATGCTGCTGGTTTTTTTGAATCTTTAGTTGATTTTCGGTAATCATGGTTGTATAAAACTCTGTTGATATACACTGCTGTTTTGTTTCTGTAAACATAAATTATAGGATCTTGATTAAAGCGATAATTATTGAGAGATACTTACGTGGTGCAGCAATCAGATCTGATAACAAAATCACTTGAGAAAGATAAAGAATAAAACCCTTATTGCTTTGCCTTCTCCTGCCTTCCTTATTCTCTAATTCACTTTCTTAATGTGTGTTTCTTAATATGAATGAATTAGGTTAAAGCTCAAACAGGTGTGCTTATATAGAGAGGTGGCATGAGGGGCTTAATAGAATAAGTGGGCCTGATGTTAATGACCTGTAAACATTAACCGTAATCCACTTAAACTAGGACTCCTATTAAAAACCCGAAACAATATATTTAACCATTATTTAATTAATGTGACTTATATCAGTAATTAGGTCCACATAATAGAGAATTAAATAATAATTCTTACATTCTCCCACTTGGACCATATTACTGATCAAAACATAATGTCACGCTTAAATATAACATAAGACGCGTAGACGGTTAAATGAATACATGATGAGTTTATCTTAATTACCCTGATCATCCCTGAACAACTGGTTGAGTCATGGCGGAGACACTACTATAAAAGAGAAGTGGTCCTTCCATGTACTACGGACCAATCACTTAGAATAATCAGTCTGTACAAGGAGCAAACATAATCCCCAAATAATGTCCTTGAGGAAAAGAACTAATTCTGTTAATCGTGCAACAATAATGTATACAATAACAATAATACGATACAGAAAAGTGTTCGGAAATCATCATCATAATAAAACATAAGTCGATTAATCAAAACATAAGTGTCATTATTACAAAGCACTAGCATGATCCAAACATAAACGAAAAAGCCTTAATGATTATCCTCCAGACCAATATCAATAGCATGCTTCATAAATGTCTTTGGAGGTAATCCCTTAGTTAAAGGATCTGCTATATTAGCACTAGTCATAATGTGCTCAATTGACACAGTGTTTTTCCGAACTTCCTCCTTAACTGACAAGTATTTCATTTCCATGTGCTTTATTCCTTTAGAATACTTGTCATTCTTCGAAAAGAAGACAGCTGCGGTATTATCACAATAAATTCTCAACGGCCTTGCAAGAGAATGCATAATGCTAAGACCTGAGAGAAAATTCCGCAACCATAAAGCTTGAATAGTAGCCTCAAAGCACGCTACAAATTCAACTTTCATAGTGGATGAGACAATAATTGTTTGTTTAGCACTTTTCCAGGAGATTGCTCCCTCAGCTAAAACAAACACATAACCAAAAGTGCTTTTCCTTGAGTTCACGCATCCACCAAAATCTGAGTCAGCATATCCAATAACCCATTTCAGGATTGGACTGATATCGACCCAACATACCTACTGCAAAACTTATGTCAGGTCTTGTACAGACCTGCGCATACATTAAGCTTCCAACCAGAGATGCATAAGGAAAGTTTTTCATGGTATTTCGTTCTAGCTCAGTCTTAGGACACATACTTAAGCTGAACTTATCCCCTTTCTGAATAGGAACATCATTGGGATTACATTTTACCATGTTAAATCTTTCTAAAACTTTACTGATATAGGCTTTCTGAGACAACCCTAATGTCCTTTGTGATCTGTCTCGAGATATTTCCACCCCGATCACATAGGACGCCTCTCCCATATCTTTCATCTCAAAGTTGCTTGATAGGAAATCTTTAGTTTGACGTAATAGTCCCAAATCACTGCTTGCAATAAGTATGTCATCGACATATAAGACCAAAATGCAAACTTACTCCCACTGATCTTTAGGTATATACACTGATCAACAGTGTTTTCTTGAAACCCAAAGGAGGTAATGGTATTATGGAACTTAATATACCATTGTCGAGAAGCTTGCTTAAGTCCATAAATGGACTTCTTTAATATACAGACTTTGTCCTCTTTGCCATCAATAATGAAGCCTTCAGGCTGAGCCATGTAGACTTCTTCTTCCAAACTCCTATTCAAGAATGTCGTTTTCACATCCATTTGATGTAGCTCTAAGTCAAAATGAGCTACAAAAGCTAAAATGATCCGTAATGAATCCTTCTTAGAAACTAGAGAGAAGGTTTCATTATAATCAATGTCTTCTTTCTGATTAAAGCCTTTAGCTACCAGTCTGGCTTTATGTCGTTCAATATTACCCAAGGAGTCGCGCTTGGTCTTAAAGACCCTCTTGCAGCCGACAGCCTTATGACCTACTGGTAAATTGACCAACTCCCAAACCTCATTCTTAGCCATAGACTCCATCTCATCTTTCATGGCATTAATCCATTTATCAGAATCATCACAATTCATAGCTTGTGAAAACGTAACCGGGTCATTATCAATACTAATGTCAAATTCACATTGTTGTAGATATACATAGTCATCTGAAGTAATTGGCTTTCTAGGTCTTGTGGACCTTCTTAATACTATTTCAGGAGCTGTATCAACAACTTCAGTGACAATGTTATCATTCTGGAGTGGAGGGTCATCAACGTTAGGTTCCACAGTATTGACTGGGTCAACATTATCATTATGTGAAACTTCATCAATTGAAATTGGGGGCAAGGAAGCTGGAATTGCCACCCTAACTTCATTGACTATGACATCCCTTATATTACCTGATCACTCCCACTAACTTCGCCATTCTCAAGGAATTTGGCATTTCCGGTTTCCACAATTCTTGTTTTGTGTGTAGGACAGTAAAACCTATACCCTTTAGACTTTTCTGGATAGCCGATAAAGAACCCGCTAATGGTTCTTTGATCGAGTTTCCTTTCATGTGGATTATAAATGCGTGCTTCTGCTGGGCATCCCCATACATGCAAATGTTGGAGACTCGGTTTCCACCCTTTCCACAGTTCAAATGGTGTCTTTGAAACTGCCTTACTGGGGACCCGGTTTCCAACATACACGGCAATCATAAGGGCATGCATCCACAACTTCATTGGTAAGTTGGTATTACTCATCATTGTCCTCACAGCCTCTAATAGGGTTCGATTACTTCTCTCAGCTACACCATTCATCCATGGAGAACCAGGATTTGTGTACTGAGGGACAATACCCAAACTTTCAAGGAGTTTTGCAAAGGGACCAGGATGTTGTCCTGATTCATCATATTTGCCATAATATTCACCACCTCTATCTGACCTTATGATTTTCACTTTCTTTCCCAATTGCCTTTCCATCTCTTTAATGTAAACCTCTAAAGCGTTTACTGATTGAGATTTTTCATGCAAAAGGTAAAGATAACAATAACGTGAATAATCATCGATAAAGATGATGAAATGTTTCTCTCCGCTCATGGAGAGAACATAAAATGGACCACAAATGTCTGTATGTATAATTTCTAGCAGTGCTTCTTGTGGACCCTTTCTTTGTGTGTTTGGTTTGCTTACCTTTAATGCATTCCACACACGTCCCAAAATCCGTAAAATCAAGAGAAGATAACATATTGTTTTTAACTAATATGTTCATTATTTCTCTTGAAATATGGGCCAAACGTTTATGCCACAAGAAGGAGAAACTTTCATTAGAGCCTGTATCTAGCCACCATGTATTAGAAGGAATTTCAACATAATTTGATTCGAAACATACTAAAGCCAAAGGCTTACCCTTCTTTTCGAACCAATTCTTACGCTTTATGCAGTCTTGCTGAAAGTGCTCAGGTTTCCTACAGAAAGAGCAACTTTCCTACTTCTTAATTTCCTTCTTTATGCCAGATGCAGACGGTTTATCAGAAGGGCTTAACTCAATGCCCTTTCTGTTTCTAAACTTACCTTTAGATTTCCCGCTTACATGATGCACATGATGTGCCTGGGGTAAACCACCATTCTTACTTGAGGCATCAGCCTCATCTTTCGGTTTGATTCTTGCTGCTTCCTGAACCAGTTTATTGGTCAATTCATTAACACTCCAAATTTCTTTAACGGTGTTGTAATGAAGGTGAAAAGCATCAAACTTATCAGGCAGAAAGTTGAATATAAACTGGGCGAGGAACGGATCCTCAACTTTCATGCTCAGTTTTCCCAACTTAGCTGCCAGATTCGTCATGTGCAACACATGTTGCTGCATGGTGGTAACATTCTCATTATACTTAGCAGTGGTAAGTTCAGACATAAGCCTTCCAGCTACCGCTTTATCGGTAGTCTGAAAGCGTTCCTTAATGATTTCCATGTACTTATTGGCTGCAGTACAGCTTGTCTCCGAAATGGAGGACTTAATGTTTAGTGCAGTGGTAAGTCGTAAGAACTTTAAGCAAAGACTGTCAAGTTATTGAGAGAGCTTTGCAACGGTACTGCATTATGAACAATGCTCAGAACATTAAGCTTTGATTTTATCACACAATAGCAATTATGACTAAGACTTGAGACTTAAATGAGTAACTTATAAACATTCATTAAGCAAGTGCAGTATCTGTGGACAACCTACAAATGCTTAATTACATAATCAAGTATACTCTCTTTAATGAGTGTTTCACTTTAATGTCAGGTTACCTGTGGGTAAAACCTTAATACAAGTTATTTCACCCCATTAGATGCTTAGTCGGATATTCACTGCATAATTTGAGTCCACTGTGGTGAACATCAACATAATGTGAATGCCCAATTTAATTACATTATGAGATCTGATCGCGTACGAGATGAAATCACTGTGGTGAATTACAACTCGTCATAATGCGAAGGTCTCCTTAAATCGATACATAAGATATAATTAATCTTTAATAAGAATGTATGCTTAGTCGGATATTCACTGCATAATTTGAGTCCACGTGGTGAACATCAACATAATGTGAATGCCCAATTACATTATGAGATCTGATCGCGTACGAGATAAAATCACTGTGGTGAATTACAACTCGTCATAATGCGAAGGTCTCCTTTAATCGATACATAAGATATAATTAATCTTCAATAAGAATGTATGCTTAGTCGGATATTCACTGCATAATTTGAGTCCACTGTGGTGAACATCAACATAATGTGAATGCCCAATTACATTATGAGATCTGATCGCGTACGAGATGAAATCACTGTGGTGAATTACAACTATAATCACAATCCTGCTCTGATACCACATGTAAACATAAATTATAGGATCTTGATTAAAGCGATAATTACTGAGAGATACTTACGTGGTGCAGCAATCAGATCTGATAACAAAATCACTTGAGAAAGATAAAGAATAAAACCCTTATTGCTTTGCCTTCTCCTGCCTTCCTTATTCTCTAATTCACTTTCTTAATGTGTGTTTCTTAATATGAATGAATTAGGTTAAAGCTCAAACAGGTGTGCTTATATAGAGAGGTGGCATGAGGGGCTTAATAGAATAAGTGGGCCTGATGTTAATGGCCTGTAAACATTAACCGTAATCCACTTAAACTAGGACTCCTATTAAAAACCCGAAACAATATATTTAACCATTATTTAATTAAGGTGACTTATATCAGTAATTAGGTCCACATAATAGAGAATTAAATAATAATTCTTACAGTTTCAATCCGATGACTTTGAGCTTAGTTTTAGACGATTTAAATCCGATGAATAGGGAAGTATAGAGTCGATTTCAGAGCATTCACTTAAACCCAGTGACTTTGAGTAAAGGGTTTTCCGAAAGGTTGTTGACCAGTATGTAACAGAATTAGTTACAAATAACAGAAAACACGTCATCAATTCGCATAAGGTTGCCAGCTCAGCAATCTGGGTTGTTAGAAGTGGTTAGTTAGTTAGTAACAATCAGTATAAATAGAAGAAGCTTAACTAACTTTCATTCATTCAGAAATCACAAACTATTTTCTTAGTTCTTACAATCCTCTGTAATGCTTAGCTATAGAATTCTATTACAACTTGTATCGTTTACATTTTGTAATCATTTTCTAAGCTAAATAAAATCAGTTGATCTTCATCCGAGTTCTTCTCTTGATTCCAGAATTCCTGTGTTGATTTTCCTTGTGTAGCAGTTCTTCCGGATTTATCCCTGAGAATCGTTACATCTGGTATCAGAGACGGTTTATCCTGTACTTTGCTTATCTTCCGCCATTGTTGTACCTTGAAAAACCTGCAATTCACCATTAAAAACTAGGTAAAACTGGCAAAGCTTACACTTAACCAATTACAAGCACAGATGGAGGAACGTATTAAAGTGATTGAGGAATCTATGGGTTTGATGAGGGAGCAAAGCATGAGAATAGAACAATTATTGCAGAATCTTCAAACCAATCGAACTAATGAGGAATGTGGAAATCGTGAAGGTATAATTCAAAACTCTCGAAATTTCAACTTTAATCCTAAAATTGAATTTCCCCAATTTAATGGAAGCAATGCTAGGTTATGGGTTAAGAAATGCAATAGATACTTTGAATTATGTAAGATTCCTAATAATCAGAAGGCAGACTTAGCATCTCTGTATGTGGGTGGTAAAGCAGAATCTTGGGTTCACAGCTACATGTCTGTAAGAGCAAATGTAGACTGGAATGATTTTGCCATGGACTTGTGTACCAGGTTCAAAGAAGCCATTGATAGTAATGTAGTTGAGGAGTTCAACAAACTTTCACAAGTAGGATCTTTGGAAGACTACCTTGATACCTTTGAACATCTTAGGGGATTGATGTTGCAGAGAAATAGGTTACTACCTGACCAATATTTTTTGGATAGCTTTGTGGGAGGCTTGAAACCTCCAGTTAAACCATTTGTTAAAGCATTTAGGCCCAACTCATTGACAGAGGCAGTGGAGTATGCTAGATTGCAGGAGGAGTCAATTTCTGCAGCAAAAGGGGCAAACAAACCATTGCTGGAGAAACCCCCATTAAAACCTAATTACACCTCGTTTCAGTCACAATATAAGCCTGGTTATTCTGCTTACCAGAAGTATGACAATAGAACCACCCCTGCAACTCAAGGTTTTCAAAGAACTAATGCTAACCCTGCTCCTGTCAGGCCTAATTACAGAAATAGACCACCATTACCTGCAGATGTGGAGGAGAGAAGGAGGAAAAACCTTTGTTTTTACTGTGATGAACAGTATACTGCTGGTCACATTTGTAAAGGCAAATTATATAAAATTCAAGTGATTCCTATTGAAACTAATGAAGATTGTGTTAAAGAGTGTGAATTGGAAGAAGAATGTGACCTATTTACAGTAGAACCTGACAGTCAAGGGAATATGGGAGAGGAAGAACAACCCCTGATCTCTCTTAATGTTATTTCTGGACATAATTCATTCCAAACCATGAGGGTAACTGGAAAGGTGAAGACACAGAATGTGCATATTTTGGTTGACTCTGGTAGCACTCATAATTTTTTGGATGAAGGGGTAGCTAGGAAGCTGGGGTGTAGAATATCTAGCACTTATCCCTTAGAAGTGTCTGTGGCTAATGGGGATAAAATAATAACCACCAAAATTTGTAAACAATTTCATTGGCAATTACATGGGGTGGAATTTACTGCTGATGTGATGGTGGTGCCTTTAGGAGGATGTGAAATGGTGTTGGGTGTGCAATGGCTAGCTTCCTTAGGGCCAGTCAGTTGGGATTTTGACAAACTAAGGATGGACTTTGTTTATAAGGACAGAAAAGTGGTGTTAAGAGGAATCAAAAAAGGGGAGTTACAATGGGTAAGTGGTGACAAGTTGTCACAAGCAAGTAAAGGTGGACAATTATTTGCTTTAAATGTACAGTATAAGGAAGAAGGAGGGAAGAGGAAGGAAGATGATGGAGTCCAGAACCATACCACACCTGAATGCATTAGAACAGTCCTGAAAGACTTTTCTGATGTATTTCTTGAGCCAGACTCCTTACCACCTCATAGAAGTCATGACCATCAGATTCACCTCAATCCTGGAACACTGCCTATAAATGTCAGGCCTTATAGATACCCCATCATTCAAAAAAATGCAATTGAGCAAATCACTAAAGAAATGTTGGAAAGTGGAGTAGTAAGACATAGTCAAAGCCCATATTCTTCTCCTGTAGTCTTGGTGAAAAAGAAAGATGGATCTTGGAGACTATGTGTGGACTATAGGGAATTAAATAAAAACACTGTTAAAGACAAGTTTCCCATTCCTGTCATTGATGAGTTATTGGATGAGTTGTATGGGTCCACTGTTTTTTCTAAGATAGATCTGAGAGCTGGTTATTGGCAAATAAGAATGAACAATGATGATGTTCAGAAGACAGCCTTCAGAACACATGAAGGCCACTATGAGTTCTTAGTAATGCCCTTTGGCTTTACCAATGCTCCATCCACTTTTCAAAGTCTAATGAATGCAATCTTCCAACCTTACCTGAGAAAGTTTATTTTGGTGTTCTTTGATGATATCTTAATATACAGTCCTACATTAGAGTCCCATATGGAACATTTGAGGATTGCCCTGGGTGTTTTGAGGAAACACACACTATATGCAAAGGAGAGTAAGTGCACATTTGGAATGCCTAAGGTGGATTATTTGGGACATGTCATTTCAGCACAAGGAGTTGCAACTGATCCTTCTAAGGTCAAAGACATGGTGCAGTGGCCCATTCCCAAAACCATCAAAGGACTGAGAGGATTTTTGGGTTTAACTGGATACTATAGGAAGTTTGTGAGAAGTTATGGAGTCATAAGTAAACCCTTGACAAACCTTTTGAAGAAGAATGGATTTTCCTGGAATGAGGAAGCTACCATTGCATTTGAGAAACTAAAGACAGCTATGAGCCAGGCCCCAATCTTAGCATTACCTAATTTCACAGAGGTGTTTGTAGTGGAGACTGATGCATCTGACTTGGGCATTGGTGCTGTGCTGTCTCAGCAGAGCCATCCAATAGCATTTTTGAGTAGAGCTCTTGCAATGAAACACATGAGTTTGTCAACATATGAAAAAGAATTGTTAGCATTGGTTATGGCAGTAGATAGATGGAGGCCATACTTGACAGGAAGACACTTTATCATTAAAACTGATCACTTCAGTCTTAAGTACTTGTTGGAGCAAAAAATTACAAGTCCTTTCCAAGCTAAATGTCTACCTAAGTTGATGGGTCTGGACTATGAAATAGTATACAGAAAAGGCAAAGAGAACACTGTGGGAGATGCACTCTCAAGGATAACTGGAGGGGAATTACTGAGTATGGTATTAACTGAGGTGAGGTCTGATTTGATGCAAAGAGTTCAACAAAGTTGGACACTACCTGAGTGTGAGCAATTGGTAAGCACCCTCATGAATGATCCAAATGACCAGAGCAAGTATAAGTGGCAGGACAATCAACTAACAAGAAAAGGGAAACTTGTAGTGGGACCAAATGCTGGGTTAAGGCAGGAGATACTAAATTTAATGCATAGTTCAGCATTAGGAGGTCATTCTGGTATTCATGGGACATACAAGAGAGTAGCAACAATCTTTTATTGGAAGGGAATGAACAAAGAAATAAGGGAATTCATCAGACAATGTGCAGTTTGTCAAGCTAATAAACCTTTGTTGCAAGCTCCTGCTGGGCTGTTGCAACCATTGCCAATTCCAGAGGCAATATGGATAGATATTTGATATTTCCATGGACTTTATAGAAGGTCTACCCAGGTCACAGGGCAAGGATACTATCCTAGTTGTGGTGGACAGGCTCAGTAAATATGCTCATTTTGTTTTGTTATCTCATCCATTTGATGCAGCCACTGTTGCAAAGGCTTATCTTGAACAGATTTTTAGGCTACATGGGGTGCCTAAAACAATTACTAGTGACAGGGACAAGGTGTTTTTGAGCAAGTTCTGGCAAGAGTTATTCAGGTTACTGAAAGTAGAGCTGTTGTTGTCTACTGCCTACCATCCTCAAACAGATGGCCAAACAGAGATTGTGAATAAATGTTTGGAGACTTATTTGAGGTGCATGACTGGAGAGAGACCTAAGGACTGGGTAAGTTGGATTCCTCTTGCTGAGTGGTGGTATAATAGCAATTTTCATTCAACCATTGGAACTACTCCCTATGAAGTAGTGTATGGACAGTCACCAAATCTGCACATTCCTTACCTCAGTGGTGACAGTCCTGTAGCTGCAGTAGATAGAAGTTTAGCAGCTAGAGAAGAATGCTTGGCTATGTTGAAATTCCATCTTCAGCGAGCTCAAGATAGAATGAAGTACCAAAGTGATAAACACAGGACATACAAGGAGTTCGTCATTGGTGAATGGGTTTATGTTAAGTTGCAACCCTACAGACAACAGTCACTAGTTTATAGACCTTATCATAAACTAGCTCCCAAATATTTTGGTCCATTCCAAGTGATAGCAAGGAAAGGAAATGTGGCATATGTGTTACAGTTGCCCAGCCATGCTAAGATACACCCAGTATTCCATGTGTCTCAACTAAAGAAACATCATGGCCCTCTTCCTGTGGCAGTTTCAGTACCAATAATTGATGGCAATCTACAGATACAGGCTGAGCCCATTGTAGTATTGGAAAGGAAAATGGTCAAGAAGGGTAACAGGGCAGTGGTGTATTTGCTGATACAGTGGTCTAATGGTTCTGAACTTGATGCTACTTGGGAAGCGTATGAAGACATTGAGAGGAGATTTCCTGAGTTTAAAATTGAATGAACTTGAGGACAAGTTTTGATTAAGGGGAGTGGATTGTAACAGAATTAGTTACAAATAACAGAAAACACGTCATCAATTCGCATAAGGTTGCCAGCTCAGCAATCTGGGTTGTTAGAAGTGGTTAGTTAGTTAGTAACAATCAGTATAAATAGAAGAAGCTTAACTAACTTTCATTCATTCAGAAATCACAAACTATTTTCTTAGTTCTTACAATCCACTGTAATACTTGGCTATAGAATTCTATTACAACTTGTATCATTTACATTTTGTAATCATTTTCTAAGCTAAATAAAATCAGTTGATCTTCATCCGAGTTCTTCTCTTGATTCCAGAATTCCTGTGTTGATTTTCCTTGTGTAGCAGTTCTTCCGGATTTATCCCTGAGAATCGTTACAGAGTAGAGACCGATAAAGCCTCTAATCCCCAATCTTGTTGCGAAGAAATTCATAAGCCAGAACAACACTACTCTTAAATGATCTCTTAGAGTTGTGTAACGCTGAAGCAGCAGAAAATATATACTGTCACAATAATTTCATATCTTATTGATTTAATTCACATCACATTTTAATTTTATTTCATAGGGTTTGTTCTCCCCCCTTTTCTTCATCCCATGGCCCCTAACTCCCCCAAATTCCCTGAATTCCGAATTCGCGATTCTCATAACCCTAAGTTAATACCTCTTTTCTTCAATGCCGAATTTACGCTCACCTTATTTCTCAATTTTTCTGCTCTTATTAAACCCTAGATTTCTCTTCCCGTCACTAGCAAATTCACAAACTGATCAGTCTTACGATCTCGGCGGTGTTGGTACTTTGGATGTTAGATAATTGTGGGATAACGGTGTTTTTGGATAACCGTCAAAAATAAAACCAAAACTTATTTCATTCATCCATGTGGGATAAAACCACTTCTCCTTTCCATTAGCTCTAATACTAACATTGGATACTACATGTCAAATTGTATCGGATTTGAATCTTACTGATAGTGTGTATTTACATAGGATGGGAAATATTTACATCCTCCCTAATGTAAAACTTGATTGTTCCGAGAAACCCGGTTCCGAGATTGCCATTAATGTTACCGGAGGTGCCGGGGTTGATTATGGTGGTGGTGGTGGTGGTTGGGTTAAGATAGAGGTGCCGGGGTTTCTTTTGGTGAATGGTAGTGTTTTGGCTGATGGTGGGGATAAAGGCGGGCACATCATCGCGCATAAAATGTAATTGTTCTCTTACTTTCTTCTGTTGCTTCAATTTTTATTTCATCCAATTTGATGTTGTTTTTGTTTTGCCAGCCTTGTATTTGATTGAATTCCGTTTGTAGTTGAAATAATTTATTTGCCTACAATTAATTTGATATGAGTGACATGCTTGATACTATACCAACACTTCACTTTCACAACTGTGTCTCATATCTGAAACACGACATTCTGCCACGGCACAGGCACAACCCTTGGACATTGTGTTACTGACAAGCGTCAAATTTTATCACACAGTAGCAGTTTGTGACACTTGCACGCTTGCACCATGTCAAGTTTGTTACTTGCATGGGAGTAAAGGACCCTACACATCAAAGGATTGATTGGTTGCGATCTTTAGCCCTGAGTTGAACTTGACCTTTCTATTTCCCACTTTTCCTAGTCTGAAATGTTGGCAAGTTGAATCACTCCCATCTACATTTAGTCAGGAATCTGTACTTCATTTTGACAATCGTTGTTCACTTTTGAATCTCTCGTCTTTGTATGGATTTGTTAAGCGTCTAGACAGTACTGAACTGAACCCAAGATATTGCTGCCAATGTAATAAATTATCTAGAATACATTTCTACTGTAGTTAGCGCCTAGTAAGCGGGGCAGTGTACTACAGCTCTACAAGAGGAGATAAAACGTATCAATTGTCTGTTGTACTTCTGAGAGTTTTATCCTTTAAATGTAGCCAGTTTATATGAGACTGCTCAAAAATAAATTATTCATTGTAAAGTTGTGTCTCCTGTTGATGTTTGACTAGTGTAGATCACGTGCGAATATACGGTTTTTTAGATTGTGATGCATACAGAAATTATCATTTAGTAAACTTTAAATTTAATGTAGAGCCTACAATTATAAATGTGTAGTACTAGTTATTAATTAAGAGAAGAAAAGGGAAAATTTAACATTTTTTTGGTAGAATTATAAGTAGGCCAATATTTGTATATAATAACAAAAGAGTTAAGCCCAATATTTGAAAATGACCAAATGTGTTAGAGCCCAATTTGTAGATTAGAGTGATTTGAGTGGGAAAATTCCTAGCTTTACCTATTCTCTTGGTAAATAATAAAAGATGTTGCTTGAACGTGTAAGCCTGATGTTTCAGGTAACACAACTCGTTAGCAAGGATAACAATCGATTGGGTAGGATAGGGCATTGGAAGATCCATATTTGATCTAATTACTTATTGGATCACCAAACCAAATATAAGTCCAATTCATATCCTCAACTTCACAATCCAAAACCGTTCTAAATTACTTTTGATATAATCCGAATTCAAACCCTATCCAATATATAATCCATTAACCTATTTGAAATCCTATTTGACACAATGGAAATCTATTAAGTATTTCTAAATGGAATTTTGAAGTCTAATAATGTTTAA
>JAIUZE010008723.1:0-36773 GCA_022085475.1 Heliosperma pusillum | reverse complement strand
GCGCCTCCAGCCGTCGCCTCAGACCGTCGCCTCCGACAAGGCACACCCTATCTCACGACCGGCCGTGGGTGTGTTTGTGGCTGAACTTATCATGGCATTGTTGCGTCGACGTCGGTGTTTGTGCTAGTGTTTTGCCACTTGTCGGGGTTACTGGTTGTGGCTGGTGGTGGTGGTCACGGGGGTGGCTGTTTTGTAGGCTGTGTGGTGGTCGCGGTGTTGGTGGCAGGTTTCTTGCCTTGCACGTGAGCCATGCACGTGGATCGTGTCATGGGTGTTCTTTTTCTATAGTAGGTTATATTTTCTTTTTCTTTTTCTTTTTCATGCCTACTTTGGTACGTTTTCAGTGTCCCTTTTCGAGTATTCATGGTTGTCCGAATGGTAATGGTAAGGGCCTTACTAAGGCCGCTTGGCAAAAGCATTTTCAGGATCGACATTGTATTGATGGTGCTATGGGGCTTACGTGTCAAACTCTTACTAATAGTCTGACTGTTTTCTCTAATACCGAGATTACCTTGAAGCGGATGGGACTTTGGTTGTGTGGGGAGTGCTTTAAAACCCATACCTTTCGCTCTAGGTGTCGACATAGCCAGGGTGATATTGTTGCGCCACCGGATTGTGGTGATGGTGTCGTTAGCTTTATTATTCATGGTATCCCAAGACCGCTTGCTCCGTCTCCCTCGGTTATTTCTTCTGATGATGGGGTTGGGTCTGCTCAGTGGTCTATATCTTCGCTTGATCGTTTATTATCTTTGGGTCTTCGCACCGTGAAATCTATTCCTCCTAAGTGTCGTCTTGGGTTTGCTCGGGTTTTGAAGAGGGTCTTGGATGGTGTGGCTGACTCTCCTGGTGACCTCTCCTGCTGGGTTCGTATGCTTGTGTTGCCTCTTTGTCTGCTTAAGACCTTCGCTCCTCGGAGTAATCTTGAGTGTAGGACTACTGTTAGGCGACAGCGCCAGGAGAAGAGTATTACCAGGGCTATACTTGCTTGGGGGGTGCCTGGAGGAGGTTTGCAGCTTTTGCAGGAGTGTTAGGCTGAGGTTCCTTCTTCGTTTCATGTGGAAGAGGATCTGGATTTGAGTGAGCTTAACCTCCGCCAATGTCGGCGGAAGATTGGTGATGGCCACTATTCTGCTGCTGTTAGGGTGCTTTCATCCTCTGGCGTAGCCCCCTACTCTGATGCCACTCTTGATGCTTTGCGAGAGAAGCACCCGGCCGCCGCATCTCCGTCCTTGCCTCCTTTGCCTGTGGATCATCATTCTCTTGTTGCCTCTTCGGCTGTCATTTTGGATATGATTCGTAGTTTCCCACGTGGCACTTCTTGTGGGAGGGATGGGTTTCGTGCCCAACACCTCATGGACTGCTTGAGTGGCGCTGCTGTGGCTATCTCTGATGATCTGATCGCTTCTATTACTAGGGTGGTCAATCTTTTTCTTGAGGGCCGATGTCCGCAAGCTCTTGGTGAGAACATTGCCAGCGCTCCGCTCACGCCGCTTGTTAAACCTGGTGGTGGTGTTCGTCCTATTGCTGTTGGCACTATCTGGAGACGTCTTGTTTCTAAGGTAGGTGCTTGTTTGGTTGGTCCTTCTTTGTGTTCTTATTTTGCTGGTCTTCAGTTTGGGGTTGGGGTGTCCGGTGGAGGAGAGGCTGTCTTGCATGCCTTGAATCGGTTCATTGAGGCTCGTGGTGGTGATGTGGGGTTTTCTATGTTGCTGGTTGATTTCCACAATGCTTTCAACCTTGTTGATCGTGTAACCATGCTTCTGGAAGTTCGTCGTCGGTGCCCGATTCTTTCCCGTTGGGTGGAGTTCTGTTACTCTAGCCCTGCCCGCCTTTATTATGGGGAACATTGTTTGCGGTCTTGTCAGGGAGTCCAGCAGGGTGATCCTTTGGGACCCTTGCTTTTCGCTTTGGTTTTGCATCCCTTGGTGTGCAAGATACGGGATTCTTTTGATTTGAGTTTGCAAGCTTGGTACTTGGATGATGGCACCATTGTTGGGGATACTTTGGAGGTGGGAAAGGTTTTGGATTTGATTTTGGCAGAAGGTCCTCAGTTTGGTCTTCATCTTAATGTCGCTAAGACTGAGGTTTTTTGGCCTACTGAGGATCCTCGGAGTCGTCTTCCTGGGGTTTTCCCCCCTTCTATTGCTCGGCCTTTGCGTGGTGTCTCTGTGTTGGGTGGGCCGGTCAGTACTTGCCCTAGTTTTGGCAGTGAGCATGTGGAGAAGAGAGTGACTAAGACCATCGAGCTTATGGATTTGGTTGCTAGGATTGAGGACCCGCAATGTGAGTTGCTTCTGCTTCGAGCTTGTACTGGTATTTCTAAGCTCTACTTTACCCTCCGTACTTGTTCCCCGGGGAGTTTTGGGTCTGTCCATCTTCGTTTCGATGCAGCGCTGCGTTCTAGCTTGGAACGTATTGTCACCGCGTCTGGGCCTGGTTTCGGGGATTGGCAGTGGCGCCTTGCCACTTTCCCTTTTCATCTTGGTGGGCTCGGTGTTTATGCTGCCGGGGATGTTTTGCACTATGCTTTTTTGGCGTCCCGTTTGCAGTCTGCTGATTTGCAGGCTAAGCTTCTACGGCCTTCTGGTATTGTGGATGCTGGTCCTACTTTCGATGCTGCCTTGCGGGTGTTCTCTGAGACTACAGGTTCTGCCTTTTTTATGTGATCCTAGTAAAATCGCTGCCCCTAAACTTATGAAGAAACTGGCAGATATATATTTTGCGAGGATTGCTGCTACTGCGGAATCTGTTTTCTCTTTGACACCGCGCCAGCTTGTGTTATAGAGGTCTCAGCAGGGTACTCACGCCTCTGATTGGTTGCGTGCGGTCCCTATCTCTGGGTTGGGTCAGACTATGAACGGTAGGACTTACCGTAGTGTGCTTGGGTATCGACTGGCTATTCCGTTATTCGGGGTATCTAGGCCTTGTCCTGCCTGCTCTCGGGTTTTTGCTGAGGATATTTTTGGGGACCATGCGGTTTCTTGTACTGGTACTGTGGGGGTTAAGCATCGGCATAACCTCGTTCGTGACACTTTATTTGACATATGCTATAGGGCTGGTATTTCTACGGGCAAGGAGGTTGATATCGGTTTGGTTGACGGGCATGGCGGGTCCCTTCGTCCTGCGGATTTGCTACTTTATTCCTGGGACAGAGGGCGTGATGTGTGTGTTGATTTGACAGGGTCTTCCCCCTTGACTCAGACAGGGATGTCCGATTTTGCGCCGGGACGGGTTGTCGCTGATGCTGCTCAACGCAAATGTGCTAAGTATGGAGATTTATGCGCGGCTGCGGGCTATGGTTTCCTACCCTTCTCTTTCTCTTCGCTTGGAGAGCTGGGGTCGGATGCTGTTGACTTGCTCAAGCGGATCCAGAAATTCTCGGTATCTCAGGATGATGGGGCTCGGGTGGCCGCTTATATCTTTACTAGGCTTAGTTTTGCTATAGCTAAGGGGGTGGGGGCCCAGATTGTCTCTCGGCTCCCCACCAACTTCTTGTAAACTTTTCATTTTATTTTAATGAAAGCTGCGCGCATCTTATAATAAAAAAAAAATAAAAAAAAAAAAAAAAAAAAAAAAAATAATAATAATAATAATAATTTGAGAGGGAGAGAGAGAGTGCGATTGATGCGGAGGGTATTAGGGCACGCGATTTCTGCCGGAGTACGTCGTCGCTCCGTTCGCCTATTCACACCAGCCATCCAATCCTCACGTCGCCGGCCGTGGTGTGGTTGTGGCTGGCTTTTGCTAGATTATGCGCTGCCAAGAGAGAAAGAAGAGGAAAGGGTCGTCATTGCTCGCCCGTTGTTGCTGCTGGCTGGACGCTGGTCGTCGGCGGTCGTCTTCTGATTATTGACATCGTCTGATTTTATATGGCGGTTGAATTGGGGTGGGGTCTTCTTTGTTGTGGGGGCTCTCTGTAGGGTTTCCAGTTGGGAGGCTTTTGTGATTCCTGCTGGTGGTCGACAGTCATGTTGTGGTTGCTGTCACCCGTTCTGAGTGGGAAGACATTGCTGGTCGGTCATTGCTGGTGTTGCCGCCGCTAGCGTTGTCTTTTTGTATCCAATTTTGTTGGGTTTTATTGCGTGCGGTGTCGTAGTTTGTGGTGGCGTTGGCCTGCCTTCCAAGTCGTGCAGCTCCCTTGGCTGGTAGGTCATCGCCTTAGTGGGTGTGTTTTTTGTTCGTTGTGCTTTGGGTTTTGTTGTTGTCTTGGATTTGTGTGGTGGCTGGCTGTTTAGCCGTTGGTGTGTGCCTTGAGTGGTGCTTGTCATGCATGTGTTTCTTGTTTTTTTTTTGTTTATTCGACGTCGTCATAGTTGTTATTCTTCATGCTTGATTTGATTCGTTTCTGTTGTCCTTTTGTTGGCTTTTGCGGGTGTCGATATGCTGGTGGTAGAGTTCTTTTTAAAGCTCCCATGATCAAGCATAGGGATGTCAATGAGGCGGGTCTTGACGGGTCTCGCCCCACACCCATCCCACTTGGGGCGGATGCGGGTAATGATTTGATGGGTGGTGGGGCGGGGACGGGTATCAAAAGTGTTATTCGTCGCGGGTTGTGGGGTGGGTGCGGGTATCACATGACATCCGCCCCATACCCACCCCACCCTACTTCGCCCCACACCACCCCGCCTCTCATGTCCCCGCCCCACTTATACCCGCCGCACTCATCTCCCGCCTACCTATAATATAGGTCTAGCTAAGTAAAAAAAAATTAATAATTTTATAAAGATAAAGGCTAAGCTAATAAAAGAGACTTATCTATTTAGCTAGAATGCTAGATTTCATAACTAGATTTAGAAATTGGTAGATTATGTTTGTGGCGTTGATAATCTTGTTAACTTTCACCAACTGCTTGTTTAAAAAACTTATGTAATAACTAATTAATTGAATGTGATCTATTTGCAACCACTTTGCGGAGACTTATTTGTAAAAAATTTACGAGACTTAGTATGTTTTAGATACAAGAATTTTATTTTAAAAATTGTCTTACGAAGGGAAAGGTAATTTGGCGGATAAGCGGATCCCCGCGGGTCGTCGCGGGGCGGGCGCGGTTTTGAGAAGTGTCACCTGCACGGGTCGTGGGGCGGGTGTGGGTACGCATTATTGTTCCTGGATGCAGGTGCGGGATACCCTTCCTCCGCACCCACCCCGCCCCATTGACATCCCTAATCAAGCACCTTCGTGATTGGCATTGTACTGGGGAGGCTCAAGTAATAACTCGACAGACTCTGTCTTCCAGTTGGTCTGTTTTTCTTGCAGCTGAAGTTACTTTTAAGCGAATGGGTATTTGGTTATGTGGGGTATGCCTTAAAACTCACACTTTATGTTCTAAGTGTCATCATGGTTTGGAATTTGTTGCGCCTCCATATTCCGGTGATGGACTTGCTAGGTTTATACTATACGATTTTCCTACACCACCCCCTCCGTCTTCATCGACTTTTGTTGCTGTGGAGTATGTTTCAATGGGTGATTTAGATGTGGATTCCCTTGCTCGTTTATTTTCTAAGGGGTTGCGAACTATGAAATCCATCCCGCCTCGGTGTCGTCTTGGGTTTTCTCGGGTCCTTAATGGGGCTCTTGATGCTGTGGTTGGCTCTCCGAGTGACCTTTCCTGCTGGGTTAACTTGCTTTTTTTGGCCCCTTTGTATTCTTAAGACCTTCTCCTCTAGAAATAATCTTAAGTGCAGGTCTGTTGTCAAGCGTCAGCGTCAGGAGGAGTGTATTTCCAGTGCCATTTGTACTTGGGGTGTGCCTGGAGGCAATTTACAGCTTTTGCGTGAGACCTTGGCTGAGGTTTCTACCTCCTTTCTAATGAAGGATGAGATTGAGACGAGCGAGCTTAATATTCGGCTGTGTATGCGGAAGATTTGTGACAACCATTATACTGCTGCGGTTCGTGTACTTTCTTCTTCTGGCATTGCTCCTTATGATGTTGACACTTAAGTGGTTTTGAAAGATAAGCACTCCAACGTTCCTCCTCCTACCATACCGCCTTTAACCGTGGATTATCATCCTCTTTTTGCGTCCCCGTCTATTGTTTTGGACATGGTTAGGATACTTAGGAGTTTTCCACGTGGTACTTCTTTTTGGAGAGACAGTTTTCTTGCCCAACACCTTTTGGATTGTTTGAGTGGAGTCAATGTTGTTGTCTATGATGATTTGATCGCCTCTATGTTTGGGGTGGTTAACCTTTTTCTTGAGGGGAAATGTCCGCAGGTTCTAGGTGAGTACATTGTTAGTGCTCCGCTCACCCCGCTTGTTAAACCAGGCGATGGTACGTCCAATTGCTGTGGGTACGGTTTGGAGACGCCTTGTCTCTAAGGTTGGTGCTTTTTTTATTGGTCTCTCGTCGTCTGGTTATTTAGATGGCCTTCAGTTTAGGGTTGGGGCATCCGGTGGATGAGAGGCTATTTTGCATGCCTTGAATCGGTTTGTTGAGGATTGTGGCACTAATGTTGGTCTTTCCATGTTGTTGGTCAACTTCCATAATACTTTTAATTTGGTCGATCGTGGGATTATGTTATTCGAGGTTCGTCGTCATTGTCCTATTCTCTCACGTTGGGTTGAGTTTTGCTATTCTAGTCCTGCTAGGCTTTATTATGTGGAGCACATCTTATGGTATTGTCAGGGGTTCAGCAGGTTGACCCTTTGGGTCCTTTGCTTTTTGCTTTGGTGTTGCAGCCTTTGGTTTGTAAGATCCTTGGACTCTTTTGACTTGAGTATGAGGCTTGGTACTTGGATGATGACACTATTGTCGGTGATACCCTGGTAGTAGGGAGGTTCTCGAACTGATTATGGAGGACGGCCCTCGTTCGGGGCTTAATCTTAATGTTGGTAAAACCGAGATTTTTTTTGCCTACGGAAGATCCCCAAGAGCATGCTTTATGGTGTTTTTCCCCCTGATATTGCTACGCCGCTGCGTAGTGTCAAAGTCCTTGGTGGACTTGTGAGTGTGTGTCATGTTTAGAGTAGTGAGCTTGTGGGGAAGAGAGTGATGAGGACCATAATCGAGCTTATGGATTCTGTTGCTAGGATTGAGGATCTGTAGTGCGAGCTAATGTTACTCCATGCATGTACGGAGATTTCTAAGTTTTACTTTTCTTTACGTACTAGTTCCCTTACTGTTTTTGAGTCGGTCTCCTTTACTTTTGACACGGCCCTTCGTTCTAGCTTAGAACGTATTATCTCTGCTTCTGGTCTTAGTTTTGGGGACTGGCAATGGCGGCTTGCTACCCTCCCATTTTCTTTTTCGGGGCTTGGTGTTTACGCGACAGGTGATGTTTTGCACTATGCTTTCCTTGCTTCTCACTTGCAGTCCGCTGAGTTACAAGCTAAGCTCCTTCGGCCTTCTGCTATTATAGCTCCTGGACCTACCTTTGATGCTGCGTTGAGAGTGTTTACTGATACTACGGGTTCTGACCTTCTGTGATTCCTAGTTAGATCGTTACCCCAGACTTAATGAAAAAATTGGCAGACGTATATTTCAAAAAGATTGCTGCTACAGCAGAATCGGTTTTCTCCTTAACTCTTCGGCAGTTAGCTTTGTCGAAATCTCAGCAAGGTGATCATACTTCTGATTGGATGTGTGCAGTTCCTATATCCGGGTTAGGCCAGACTATGTATGTGAGGACTTACCGTTGTGTGCTTAGCTATCGGTTGGGTATTCCATTATTTTCGATGTCTAGCCGTGTTCGTGACACCCTCTTGGATATCTGCTTCCGGTCGGGGATTTCTGCTGGTAGGGAGTTGGATAATGGTTTGATCGGTGGGTATAACAAGCCCCTGCGTCCTGCGGATTTGTTGCTTTATTCTTGGGACAGGGGCTGTGATGTGTGTGTTGATATGACCGGCTCTTCACCTTTGACTCAGTCTTGTATGACTGATTTTGTGCTTGGACGAGTTGTTCTGGATACTGCTCAGCGCAAGTGTGCCAAGTATCGGAATCTGTGTGCGACGATTAGCTATGGTTTCTTACCTTTCTCTTTCTCTTCATTGGGAGAGTTAGGGGCAGATGTTGTTGCCTTGCTCAAGCGGATTCAGAAAGTCTTTGTGTCTCAGGATGCCGGGGCGCGTGTTGTTGTTCACATTTTTACTAGACTTTGCTTTTCTATTACTAAGAGAGTAGGAGCCCATATAGTATCTTGGATGCCCACTAATTTCTTGTAAACTTGGTGTTTGGTCTTAATAAAAGTTATGCGGATGAAATAATAATAATAATTATTTTAATAATAATAATAATTATTATTATTATTATTTTACTAATAATAATAATAATAATAATAATAATAATAGTTTCCCGCGTGGCACTTCTTGTGGGAGGGATGGGTTTCGTGCCCAACACCTTATGGACTGTTTGAGTGGCGCTGCTGTGGCTATCTCTGATGATCTGATCGGTTCTATTACTAGATTGGTCAATCTTTTTCTTGAGGGCAGATGTCCACTAGCGCTTGGTGAGTACATTGCCAGCGCTTCGCTCACGCCGCTTGTTAAACCTGGTGGTGGTGTTCGTCCTATTGCTATTGGCATCGTATGGACACGTCTTGTTTCTAAGGTAGGTGCTTGTTTGGTTGGTCCCTCTTTGTGTTCTTATTTTGCTGGTCTTCAGTTTGGGGTTGGGGTGTCCGGTGGAGGAGAGGCTATCTTGCATGCCTTGAATCGGTTCATTGAGGCTCGTGGTGGTGATGTGGGGCTTTCTATGTTGCTGGTTGATTTCCAGAATGCTTTCAACCTTGTTGATCGTGTAACCATGCTTCTGGATGTTCGCCGTCGTTGCCTGATTCTTTCCCGTTGGGTGGAGTTCTGTTACTCTACTCCTGCCCGTCTTTATTTTGGGGAACATTGTTTGTGGTCTTGTCAGAGAGTCCAGCAGGGTGATCCTTTGGGACCCTTGCTTTTCGCTTTGGTTTTGCATCCCTTGGTCTGCAAGATACGAGACTCTTTTGATTTGAGTTTGCAAGCTTGGTACTTGGATGATGGCACCATTGTTGGGGATACTTTGGAGGTACGGAAGGTATTGGATTTGATTATGGCAGATGGTCCTCAGTTTGGTCTCCATCTTAATGTCGCTAAGACTGAGGTTTTTTGGCCTATTGAGGATCTCCGGAGTCGACTTCCTGGTGTTTTCCCTCCTTCCATTGCTCGGCCTTTGCATGGTGACTCTGTTTTGGGTGGGCATGTCAGTACTTGCCCTAGTTTTGGCAGTGAGCTTGTGGCGACGAGAGTGACTAAGACCATTGCGCTTATTGATTTAGTTGCTAGGATTGAGGACCTGCAATGTGAGTTGCTTCTTCTTAGAGCTTGTACCGGTATATCTAAGCTTTACTTTACCCTCCGTAGATGTTCGCCGAGAGTCTTTGAGTCTGCCCATCTTCGGTTTGATGCAACACTTCGTTCTAACTTGGAACGCATTGTCACCGCGTGTGCGCCTGGTTTTGGGGATTGGCAGTGGCGCCTTGCCACTTTCCCTTTTCATCTTGGTGGGCTCGGTGTTTATGCTGCCGGGGATGTTCTGCACTATGCTGTTCTGGTGTCCCGTTTGCAGGCTCAGCTACTACGGCCTTCTGGTATAGTGGATGCTGGTCCTACTTTTGATGATGCCTTGCGGGTGTTTTCGGAGGCTACAGGTTCTACTTTATTACGTGATCCTAGTGAAATCGCTGCTTAAAACTTATGAAAAAATTGGCAGATATATATTTTGCGAGGATTCCTGCTACTGCAGAATCTGTTTACTCTTTGACATCGTGTCAGCTTGCGTTGTGGAAGTCTCAACTTGGTGCGCACTCCTCTGATTGGTTGCGTGCGGTTCCTATCTCTGGGTTGAGTCAGACTATGAACGGGAGGACTTACCGTAGTGTGTTGGGATATCGTCTGGGTGTTCCTTTATTCATGGTATCTAGGCCTTGTCATGCTTGCTCTCGGGTTTTTGCTGATGATATTTATGGGGACCACGCTGTCTCTTGTACTGGCACTGGGGGGGTTAAGCATCGACATAACCTTATTCGTGACACCTTATTCGACATTTGATATAGGTCTGGTATTTCTACGGGTAGAGAGGTGGATATCGGTTTAGTTGACGGAGATGGCGGATCTCTTCGTCCTGCGGATTTGCTACTTTATTCCTGGGATAGAGGGCGTGACGTGTGTGTTGATTTGACAGGGTCTTCCCCCTTTACGCAGACTGGGCTGGCCGATTTTGTGCCGGGACGGGTTGTCGCTGATGCTGCTCAGCTGCTGGATATGGTTTTCTACTCTTCTCTTTTTCTTCTCTTGGGGAGTTGGGTTCAGACGCTATTGACTTGCTCAAGCGGATCCAGAAATTCTCGGTATCTCAGGATGCAGGGGCTCGGGTTGCGCTTATATCTTCACTAGACTTAGTTTTTCTATAGCTAAGGGGGTGGGGCCCCAGATTGTCTCTCGGCTCCCCGCCAACTTCTTGTAAACTTTACATTTTATTATAATGAAAGCTGCGCGCATCTTATAATAATAATAATAATAATAATAATAATAATTAAGCATCGGCATAACCTCGTTCGTGACACCTTATTCGACATATGCTATAGGTCTGGTATTTCTTCGGGTAAGGAGGTAGATATCGGTTTGGTTGACGGGCATGGCGGATCTCTTCGACCTGCGGATTTGCTACTTTATTCGTGGGACAGAGGGCTTGATGTGTGTGTTGACTTGACAGGATCTTCCCCCTTGACTCAGACTGGGAGGTCTGATTTTGTGCCGAGACGGGTTGTTGCTGATGCTGCTCAGCGCAAATGTACTAAGTATAGGGATTTATGCGCGACTGCTGGCTATGGTTTCTCTTTCTCTTCGCTTGGGGAGCTGGGCTCGGATGCTGTTGACTTGCTTAAGCGGATCCAGAAATTCTCGGTATCTCAGGATGCTGGGGCTCGGGTGGCCGCTTATATCTTTACTAGGCTTAGTTTCTCTATAGCTAAGGGGGGGGGGGCCCAGATTGTCTCTCGGCTCCCCGCCAACTTCTTGTAAACTTTAAATTTTATTTTAATGAAAGCTGCGCGCATAATAATAATAATAAAAAAAAAAAAAAAAAAAAAAATAAATAATAATAATAATAATAATAATAATAATCTTGTGTGTTGATTTGACAGGGTCTTCCCCCTTGACTCAGGCTGGGATGTCCGATTTTGTGCCGGGACGGGTTGTCGCCGATGCTGCTCAGCGCAAATGTGCTAAGTATGGGGATTTATGCGCGACTGCTGGCTATGGTTTCCTACCCTTCACTTTCTCTTCGCTTGGGGAGCTGGGCTCAGATGCTGTTGACTTGCTCAAGCGGATCCAGAAATTCTCGGTATCACAGGATGTTGGGGCGCGGGTGGCCGCTTATATTTTTGCTCGACTTAGTTTTGCTATAGCTAAGGGGGTGGGGGCCCAGATTGTCTCTCGGCTCCCCACCACCTTCTTGTAAACTCTTCATTTTATTTTAATGAAAGCTACGCGCATCTTATAATAATAATAATAATAATAATAATAATAATAATAATAATAGTAATAGTAATAGTAATAATAGTACTAGTAATAATAGTAATAGTAATAATGATAATAATAATAATAATAATAATAATAATAATAATAATAATAATAATAATAATAATAATAATAATAATAATAATAATAATAATAATAATAATAGTAATAATAGTAATACTAATAATAATAATACTAATAATAATAATAATAATAATAACAATAATAACAATAATAATAATAATAATTTTTGAATCAGGGAGAGCGTTTAGTGAGGGAGAGCGTTTTGCGATTTAGGGCTAGGGCTTTCTTCCTTTGGCTGTAGCGGCCACCCGGCGTTGCCACCCTTCTGGCCACCGTCTCCTACTTGGCCATCCAGACCTCACCTCGCCGGCTGTGGTGGGGTATTAGGTGGTTCGTGTTTAGAGAAGGGGTGAGGGGGAGGGGATCGCGCGCGTCGCCTGTGTGACTCTGCCACCACCACCAACTGCGTCATATTATCTCCTCCGGGCGGCGGTGTCTTGCCTGACATTGTTTGTTGGGGTTGTTGGGTTTGTGCCTGCGTGTGAGGGGAAGGTTTGCGTCGTGCGTCGTCGGCGTTGCTGTCCGCTGCTCCTCTCCAGGCGCCTACCGGATTCCGCTGCCCTTGTGAGTGGGTGCCCAGTTCAGTCTCCGGTGTCCAGTTCATGGCAGATATAGTGTCTGCGGCGCGTTGGGTTCGGCTAAGGTTTCCTTTACAGTGGTTCCTTCCGTCTGGTGGTTGCCGGCTCTATCATTGCATGTTGCTGGCTGGCTGGGTGACGGCTTGGGGTCTTCGGGACGGGTCTTATTTGCCGTTCGCAGTGTCGTCATTTGTCGGCCGGTTTCTGCGTTTGGCATGGCCATGCACGTGAGGTTGTGGTTTTCTTTTTAGGGTTTACTATTTTATTTTATTTTTTACCTTTATCCTTTTCATGCCTGTTTTAGTACGGTTCCATTGTCCTTTTTCGTGTATTCATGAGTGTCCGAATGGTCGTGGTAGGGGCCTTACAAAGGCCGCCTGGCAAAAGCATTTTCAGGATCGTCATTGTATTGATGGTGCAATGGGTCTAACGCGTCAAACTCTTACCGATAGTCTGACGGTTTTCTCTAATGCCGAGATTACTTTGAAGCGAATGGGGCTTTGGTTGTGTGGGGAGTGTTTTAAAACCCATACCTTTCGCTCTAGGTGTCGGCATGGTCGGGGTGATATTATTGCGCCCCCAGATTGTGGTGATGGCATCGTTAGCTTCATTATTCATGGTATCCCTAGACCTTCGGCTCCGTCTCACTCGGTTCTTTCGTCTGATGATGGGGTTGAGCCTGCTTAGTGGTCTGTGTCTTCGCTTGATCGTTTATTTTCTTTGGGCCTTCGCTCTGTGAAATCTATTCCTCCTAAGTGTCGTCTTGGGTTTGCTCGGGTTTTGAAGGGGGTCTTGGATGGTGTGGCTGACTCTCCTGGTAACCTCTCCTGTTGGGTTCGTTTGCTTGTGTTGCCTCTTTGTCTACTTAAGACCTTCGTTCCTAAGAGTAATCTTGACTGTAGGACTGCTGTTAGGTGACAGCGTCAGGAGGAGAGTATTACCAGGGCTATTCTTGCATGGGGGGTGCCTGGAAGGGGTTTGCAGCTTTTGCAGGAGTGTTTGGCTGAGGTTCCTCCTTCGTTTTGTGTGGAGGAGGATCTGGATTTGAGTGAGCTAAACCTCCGCCAGTGTCGGCGGAAGATTTGTGATGGTCATTATACTGCTGCTATTAGGGTGCTTTCTTCCTCTGGCATCGCCCTCTACAATGATGCTACTCTTGGTGCTTTGCGGGAGAAGCATCATGTCGCTTCATCTCCTTCATTGCCTCCTTTGCAGTGATTTTGGATATGATTCGTGGTTTCCCGCGTGGCACTTCTTGCGGGAGGGATGGGCTTCGTGCCCAATACCTTATGGACTGTTTGAGTGGTGCTGTCAAGGCTGTCTCTGATGATTTGATCGCTTCTGTTACTAGGGTGGTTAATCTTTTTTTGGAGGGCCGGTGCCCTGTGGCCCTTGGTGAGTACATTGTCAGCGCTCCGCTTACGCCGCTTGTTAAACCAGGCGGGGGTGTTCGTCCTATCGCTGTTGGCATTGTCTGGAGACGTCTTGTCTCTAAGGTTGATGCTTGTTTGGTTGGTCCTTCTTTGTCTACTTATTTTGCTGTCCTTCAGTTTGGGGTTGGGGTGTCCGGTGGAGGAGAGGCTATCTTGCATGCCTTGAATCGGCTCATTGAGGCCCGTGGTGGTGCTGTGGGATTGTCTATGTTGCTAGTTGATTTCCAGAATGCTTTCAACCTTGTTGATCGTGTGACTATGCTACAGGAAGTCCGCCGTCGTTGTCCGGTTCTTTCCCGTTGGGTGGAGTTTTGTTACTCTAGCCCTGCCCGTCTTTATTATGGGGAGCATTGTTTGTGGTCTTGTCAGGGTGTCCAGCAGGGTGATCCTTTAGGGCCTTTGCTTTTTGCTTTGGTTTTGCATCCCCTCGTGTGCAACATCCGGGATTCCTTTGATCTTACTTTGCAAGCATGGTATTTGGATGATGGCACCATTGTTGGGGACACTTTAGAGGTGGGGAGAGTTTTGGATTTGATTATGGCAGATGGGCCTCGTTTTGGTCTCCATCTTAATGTGGCTAAGACTGAGGTCTTTTGGCCTATTGAGGGTCCTCGGAGTCGGCTACCCGGTGTTTTCCCCCCTTCTATTGCTCGGCCCTTGCGTGGTGTCTTTGTTTTGGGTGGACCTGTCAGTACTTGTCCCATTTTTGGCGGTGAGCTTGTGGCGAGAAGAGTGACTAAGACCATTGAGCTTATGGACTTAGTCGCGAGGATTGAGGACCCGCAATGTGAGTTGCTTCTGCTTCGGGCCTGTACTGGTATTTCTAAACTCTATTTTTCCCTCCGTACTTGCTCCCCGGAGGTCTTTGGTTCTGTCCATCTTCGCTTTGATGCAGCGATTCGTTCTAGCTTGGAACGCATTGTCACCGCGTCTGGGCCTGGTTTTGGGGATTGGCAGTGGCGCCTTGCCACTTTCCCTTTTCATTTGGGTGGACTCGGTGTTTATGCTGCGGGGGATGTTTTACACTATGCTTTTCTGGCTTCCCGTTTGCAGTCTGCAGTTATGCAGGCTACGCTCCTGCGGCCTTCTGGTATTGTTTGTGCTGGTCCTACTTTTGACGATGCTTTGCGGGTGTTTTCGGAAACTACAGGTTCTGATTTTTTACGTGATCCGAGTGAAATCGCTGCCCCTAAACTTATGAAGACATTGGCAGATATATATTTCGCGACGGTTGCTGCTTCTTCATAATCTGTTTTTTCTTTGAAATCGCGTCAGCTTGCGTTGTGGAAGTCTCAGCAGGGTGCCCACTCCTCTGATTGGTTGCGTGCGGTTCCTATCTCTGGGTTGGGTCACACTATGAACCGGAGGACTTACCGTTGTATGTTGGGGTATTGCCTCGGTGTTCCGTTATTCGCGGTATCTAGGCCTTGTCCTGCTTGCTCTCTGGTTTTACTGATGATGTGTATGGCGACCACGTTGTTTCTTGTGCTGGTACTGTGGGGGTTAAGCATCGACATAACCTCGTTCGTGACACCTTATTTGACATCTGTTATAGGTCTGGTATTTCTGCGGGTAAGGAGGTTGATATCGGTTTGGTTGACGGGCACGACAGATCTCTTCGTCCTGCGGATTTGCTTCTTTATTCCTGGGACAGAGGGCGTGATGTGTGTGTTGATTTGACGGGGTCTTCCCCCTTGACTCAGACTGGGATGTCCGATTTTGTGCCGGGACGGGTTGTTGCCGATGCTGCTCAGCGCAAATGTGCTAAGTATGGGGATTTATGCGCTGCTGCTGGATATGGTTTCCTACCCTTCTCTTTCTCTTCGCTTGGGGAGCTGGGCTCGGATGTTGTTGACTTGCTCAAGCGGATCCAAAAATTCTTGGTATCTCAGGATGCTGGGGCTCGGGTGGCCGCTTATATTTTTGCTAGGCTTAGTTTTGCTATAGCTAAGGGGGTGGGGGCCCAGAT
The DNA here is from genome assembly GCA_022085475.1 of Heliosperma pusillum. NCBI lineage: Eukaryota > Viridiplantae > Streptophyta > Magnoliopsida > Caryophyllales > Caryophyllaceae > Heliosperma > Heliosperma pusillum. The sequence goes on along the minus strand of JAIUZE010008723.1, from coordinate 21,219 downwards.
TGTCTCTCGGCTCCCCACCAACTTCATGTAAACTTTTCATTTTATTTTAATGAAAGTTGCGCGCATATTATTATAAAAAAAAATAATAATATAATAATAATAATAATAAGAATAATAATAATAATAATAATAATAATAATAATAATAATAATAATAATAATAATAATAATAATAATAATAATAATAATAATAATAATAATAATAATAATAATAATAATAATAATAATAATAATAATAACACGCGAGAGAGAGGTGAGAGAGAGGGGGAGTTTTGCGATTTAGGGCATCGCCTGGCTTTTGGCTGCTGCGGCCTACACTGCCACCATTCAGGCCACCGTCTCCGGCCACGCCATCCAGACCACACGTCGCCGGCTGTGGTGGGGTTGTTGGTGGTTGCCATTTGGTGGTTCGTGTTAAAGAGGGAGGTGTTTGCGGTTGCGGTTTGCGGATTGCGGGTGCGTTTTGTTGCTTAAGGCGCTCGGTTGGTGGTTCGTTGGTGGTCCTTTGCCTACCACTACGGTTGTCATCACCAGTCGCCGTAGGTAGGGTTTTATTTTCGTCTTTTTGTTTATGTTCGTTGTTTGTTGCGTCGCCATTGTTGCTGCCGTCGTCGCCTTCTGGTTGTGGCCTGGTTGCGCGCCTGGTTTGTTGGTGGTCCTTTGCCTACCATTACGGTCATCATCAGTCGACGGAGGTAGTAGTTCGTGTGACGGTGTGGTTTGGTGTCGACCTATGTGACGGTCATCATCACCATTACGGTCTGTTGCCGGCCATCGGTGTCGACCTATGTGACGGTGCTGGGGTGGTGCTGGGTTGTAGAGTGAAGCCGGTGATAGATGGCCTGTGTTGTGGTTGTGCGGCAGGTTTCACTATTTTGCATTTCGTTTTTTTTTAGGTTTTTTTTGGTTTGTTTTACTTTCTTACACGTGCCATTTTGTGATTGGCTTTTGTGTTTCTTTCCATGCACGTGCGTGGTACATCTCCTCATGCCTGTTTTAGTACGGTTTCCTTGTCCTTTTTCTTGTATTCATAGGTGTCCGAATGGCGGTGGTAGGGGCCTTACTAAGGCCGCCTGGCGAAAGCATTTTTCAGGATCGACATTGTATTACTGGTGCTATGGGTCTTACGCGTCAAACTCTTACTGATAGTCTGACGGTTTTCTCTAATGCCGAGATTACTTTGAAGCAGATGGGGCTTTGGTTGTGTGGGGAGGGCTTTAAAACCAATCTGTTTCGTTCTAGGTGTCGGCATGGTCGGGGTGACATTGTTCCGCCTTCAGATTGTGGTGATGGCATCGTTAGGTTTATTATTCATGGTATCCCTAGACCTCCGGCTCTGTCTCACTCGGTTCTTTCATCTGATGTTGGGGTTGAGCTTGTTCATTGGTCTGTATCGTCGCTCGATCGTTTATTTTCTTTGGGCCATCGCACCGTGAAATCTATTCCTCCTAAGTGTCGTCTTGGGTTTGCTCGGGTTCTGAAGGGGGTCTTGGATGATGTGGCTGATTCTCCTGGTGATCTCTCCTGCTGGGTTCGTTTGCTTGTGTTGTCTATTTGCCTGGTTAAGACCTTCGCTCCTCGGAGTAATCTTGAGTGTAGGACGGCTGTTAGGTGACAGCGTCAGGAGGAGAGTATTACCTGGGCTATTCTTGCTTGGGGGGTGCCTGGAGGGGGGGTTGCAGGTTTTACATGAGTGTTTGGCTGAGGTTCCTCCTTCGTTTTGTGTGGAGGAGGATCTGGATTTGAGTGAGCAAAACCTCCGCCAGTGTCGGCGGAAGATTTGTGATGGTCATTATACTGCTGCTGTTAGGGTGATTTCTTCCTCCGGCGTCGCCCCATACACTGATGCCACTCTTGGTGCTTTGCGTGAGAAGCATCCTGTCGCCCCATCTCCTTCATTGCCTCCTTTGCCTGTGTATCATCATTCTCTTGTTGCCTCTTCGGAAGTGGTTTTGGATATGATTCGTGATTTCCCGCGTTGCACTTCTTGCGGGAGGGATGGACTTCGTGCCCAACACCTTCTGGACTGTTTGAGTGGTGCTGTTGTGGCTGTCTCGGATGATTTGAACGCTTCTATTACTAGGGTGGTTAATTTTTTTCTGGAGGGCCGGTGCCCTGTAGCCCTTGGTGAGTACATTGCTAGTGCTCCGCTCACGCCGCTTGTTAAACCAGGCGGGGGTGTTCGCCCTATCGCTGTTGGCACTGTTTGGAGACGTCTTGTCTCTAAGGCTGGTGCTTGTCTGGTTGGTCCTTCTTTGTCTGCTTATTTTGCTGGCCTTCAGTTTGGGGTTCGGGTGTCCGGTGGAGGAGAGGCTATCGTGCATGCCTTGAACCGGCTCATTGAGGCCCGTGGTGGTGATGTGGGACTGTCTATGTTGCTAGTTGATTTCCAAAATGCTTTCAACCTTGTTGATCGTGTGACTATGCTACAGGAAGTCCGCCGTCGTTGTCCGGTTCTTTCCCGTTGGGTGGAGTTTTGTTACTCTAGCCCTGCCCGTCTTTATTATGGGGAGCATTGTTTGTGGTCTTGTCAGGGTGTCCAGCAGGGTGATCCTTTAGGGCCTTTGCTTTTCGCTTTGGTTTTGCATCCCCTAGTGTGCAACATCCGGGATTCCTTTGATCTTACTTTGCAAGCATGGTATTTGGATGATGGCACCATTGTTGGGGACACTTTAGAGGTGGGGAGAGTTTTGGATTTGATTATGGCAGATGGGCCTCGTTTCGGTCTCCATCTTAATGTGGCTAAGACTGAGGTCTTTTGGCCTATTGAGGATCCTCAGAGTCGGCTACCTGGTGTTTTCCCCCCCTTCTATTGCTCGGCCCTTGCGTGGTGTCTCTGTTTTGGGTGGACCTGTGAGTACTTGTCCCATTTTTGGCAGTGAGCTTGTGGCGAGGAGAGTGACTAAGACCGTTGAGCTTATGGACTTAGTCGCGAGGATTGAGGACCCGCAATGTGAGTTGCTTCTGCTTCGGGCCTGTACTGGTATTTCTAAACTCTATTTTTCCCTCCGTACTTGCTCCCCAGAGGTCTTTGGGTCTGTCCTTCTTCGCTTTGACGCAGCGCTTCGTTCTAGCTTGGAACGTATTGTCACCGCGTCTGGGCCTGGTTTTGGGGATTGGCAGTGGCGCCTTGCCACTTTCCCTTTTCATTTGCGTGGACTCGGTGTTTATGCTGCGGGGGATGTTTTACACTATGCTTTTCTGGCTTCCCGTTTGCAGTCTGCAGTTTTGCAGGCTACGCTCCTGCGATCTTCTGGTATTGTATGTGATGGTCCTACTTTTGACGATGCTTTGCGGGTGTTTTCGGAGACTACAGGTTCTGATTTTTTACGTGATCCGAGTGAAATCGCTGCCCCTAAACTTATGAAGCAATTGGCAGATATATATTTCGTGACGGTTGTTGCTTCTTCTGAATCTGTTTTCTCTTTGACACCGCGTCAGCTTGCATTGTGGAAGTCTCAGCAGGGTGCCCACTCCTCTGATTGGTTGCGTGCGGTTCCTATCTCTGAGTTGGGTCAGACAATGAACAGGAAGACTTACCGTTGTGTGTTGGGGTATCGCCTCGGTGTTCCGTTATTCGCGGTATCTAGGCCTTGTCCTGCTTGCTCTCGGGTTTTTACTGATGATGTGTATGGGGATTACGTTGTTTCTTGTGCTGGTACTGTGGGGGTTAAGCATCGACATAACCTCGTTCGTGACACCTTAATTGACATCTTTTATAGGTCTGGTATTTCTGCGGGTAAGGAAGTTGATATCGCTTTGGTTGACGGGCACGACAGATCTCTTCGTCCTGTGGATTTGCTTCTTTATTCCTGGGACAGAGGGTGTGATGTGTGTGTTGATTTGACAGGGTCTTCCCCCTTGACTCAGACTGGGATGTCCGATTTTGTGCCGGGACGGGTTGTCGCCGATGCTGCTCACCGCAAATGTGCTAAGTATGGGGATTTATGCGCGGCTGCTGGATATGGTTTCCTACCCTTCTCTTTCTCTTCGCTTGGGAGCTGGGCTCGGATGCTGTTGACTTGCTCAAGCGGATCCAGAAATTCTCGGTATCTCAGGATGCTGGGGCTCGGGTGGCCGCTTATATTTTTGCTAGGCTTAGTTTTGCTATAGCTAAGGGAGTGGGGGGCCCAGATTGTCTCTCGGCTCCCCACCAACTTCATGTAAATTTTTCATTTTATTTTACAGAAATCTGCGCGCATTAGATAAAAAAAAAAAAAAAAAAAAATAATAATAATAATAATAATAATAATAATAATAATAATGTCCTTATCTTTTTATCTTAAGTATGGAACTACTATCCAGGTATGTTAGAACCATCTGCACTAAGCCTAATGTGTCTTTCCATCCTATGTGCACTAAACTCAAGTTGATTCATCTTATCTTTGCTGATGATCTGATGATTTTTATTAGGGGTGATGTCCCCTATGTTAAAACGGTTTTGGCTACTTTTGATCGATTTTATAGCTGGTCTCCGCTTTATGCTAATAAGTAAAAAACTAACATTTACTTTGAAGGGGTGGCTGACAATGACAAAGACCAAATCCTTTAGGACACTGGTTTTTCTGAGGGTGGTTTTCCTTTTAGATACCTTGGACTCCCTCTCAACACTACAAAAAAAACCCTCTGAAATATATGGTACCTTACTCACAAAAAAGCAAAATAACATTCAACATTTGGCTACAAATTTCCTATCCACTGGTAAAAGCTCAGTAGTTAAAATTTGTTGTGTTAGGGTTGGAATATTTTTTGTGTGCCACTGGTTTGCTCCCAAAAGTTAACCTCAAAAAACTTAACAGAATGGCTAAGAACTTCTATTGGGGAATAAAAGAGGGCCAGAGGAAATGGTCTCACAAGAGTTGGGATAGTATCTGTGGACCTTGGATGGAAAGTGGTTTCAATATCAAAGAGTTGCTTTCTTGGAATAAGGCAATGCTAGCCAAATGGATCTGGATCCTAAGTATTAAGCATCATGGGATTTAATATGAATTGAACAAAGCCTATAATTTCCATGACACTGATTTCTGGAATATTAAGCTCAAACCTCTTCATGCTGATAGTTTCAAAAGTATTATGGTTGTCAAACCTGAGATCCTTAGCAGAATAGCTTTTCAGGAAAATGTTATTCAGTTGATTCAGTCATGGTTCATCAGAGGGAATTTTAATACTTCTGTTGCTTATGACAGGTTTAGGACTACTAAGATAGGTTTTCCCTGGGCTAAGGTAATTACACGTCAAACTCTTTCCTCTAGTCTGACTGTTTCTCTGCGGCGGGGTTATTTTGTTATGTGGAGTTTGCCTTAAAACTCACACTTTACGTTCTAAGTGTCGTCATGGTTCGGATTTTGTTGCTTCCCCGAATTATGGAGATGGAATAGGTCGTTTTATACTTTATGATCTTCTCAGACCGCCTCCTCCGTCTTCATTGTCTGATGTGGGTGTGGAGTCTAATTTACTAGGTGGTTTAGATGTGGCTTCTCTTCATCTCTTGTTCTCTAATGGGTTACGTACTGTTAAATACATTCCTGCTCGGCGCCGTCTTAGGTTTTCTCGGTTCCTTAAGGGGGCTCTTGATGATGTTTCGGGCTCTCCGGATGGCCTAACTTGCTGGATTAAATTGCTTGTGTTGCCCCTTAGTATTCTTAAAACCTTCTCCCCTGGAAGTAATCTTGAGTGTAGGTCTGTTGTCAAGCGTCATCCTCAAGAAGAGAGTATTTCTAGTGCCATTCGTACTTGGGGGGTGTCTGGGGGCACTTTGCAACTCATCCGTGAGACATTGGATGAGTTTTCTCCTTCTTTCGTTGTTGAGGAGACCCTTGATACGAGTGAGCTAAATATTCGGCAGTGTCGGCGGAAGATTTGTGACGGACATTATACTGCTGTTGTCCGGGTAATTTCTTCTTATGGCGTTGTTGCTTATGATGTTGGGACTTTAGAGGCATTGAAAGAGAAGCACCCCTTTGTTCCTTCTCTCACCTTGCCGGCTTTGCCCGCAGACCACCTTCCTCTTATTGCGTTACTGTTTGTTGTTTTGAACATGGTTAGGAGTTTTCCGCGTGGTACTTCTTGTGGGAGGGATGGGTTTCGTGCCCAACAACTATTGGATTGTTTAAGTTGAGCCAATGTTGATGTCTCTGATGATTTGATCACCTCTATATCTCAGGTGGTCAACCTATTTCTTGAGGGAAGATGTCCGCATAGTCTAGGTGAGTACATTGCTAGTGCTCCGCTCACCCCGCTTATTAAACGAGGCGGCGGTATTTGTCTTATTGTTGTGGGGATGATTTGGAGATGCCTTGTCTCTAAGGTTGGTGCTTTTTTTTCCGTCGTTATCTGAGTATTTTTGTAACACCCCCATACACCGAAGTGCCTTACAAGACCCCCTTAGCACATGGGAAGGCTACCATCTCGTTGCCCGAGGTTGAACATATCAAAATAAGCAATAAATAAACGATACTTTATTTAATAAATAGTTTTAACTCAATTTTATGTCCTCAAAACAGACGGCATACCGTCTGGCCATTAATCCAAAGTTAACAATATTAAAGTAGTAGAAACTAAACAATGTATATGACTCTAACTACTCGGCGGAAGCTACGACATGACGCAGTGATCCTATCCTCTATCCCAATGAAGCTCTTTCGATTACCTGCGATCACCTGCTCACCATCCCCCAATGGATCACAGCAGTTTTGTAAAACAGTAAAGGGGTCATTATTCGCATATACCAACCAACGTACAAGATAAGCACAAGGGAAAGAGAAGTCAAAGGGCCACCGCAACGGACACTTCAATAGACTCAAGTTACCATCCCTGCTCTATAAAACCACCAATTGACCCTGGAACGCAGGCACATGCGTCGATATCCCCTCTCACCGCAGCGATAGAATCCAGAACATTAATGTTCATATCCCCCACGTAGCGGGATAACTACGAGGAAGAACTCAGGGTGTGATCTGTCTCCCAACGGAATCACCAAACCAGTAAGCATAGTAACCATCGTAACATCTCCAAACACCAACTCGGCGTCCATCAAGATCATCAATAATTACATATCATGAATCATATAATCTCATAATAAATCATCTTATCACAATGACTAATACACACAATTAGTGAGTAGGGAAAAACTACCTTAATGAAAATCCGCAATAATCAAATAAGAATTCAGGAGCGTTCCTCTATGAAGACCCCTCCTAAACAATCAATATTCATACAATCAATAACAATCTTTCGCTTTCCCCCCAATCTAATTAGGGTTTACAAATTCTATGTAAACAATCACGAACATGAATACTTACCAAAGCAATCAAACAAAGCAGTGAAAGATCGGATCCGGCACGAGATGATCGAAGGTTTTCTTGAGGAATTAGAGAGAGTTTTGAGAGACTAGGGTTTGTAATTATGAAAGCGTAAACTGAATTATGAAAACTAATTCCTCTTATTAACCCTTACTCAACCGTCCGACTTAATCCCGAAATCTGTCATACTCGGTCGAGTACAACATGAACTCGGTTGAGTACGACTTACTCGGTCGAGTGTCGATCTCACTCGGCCGAGTACGCAAGAACAGAATATATTTTCCAAACATCAGCAACTCTACTCAGCCGAGTGCACAACAAACTCGGTCGTGTAAGCCCTACTCGGCCAAGTCCCCAATACATAGAAATACGAAGTATTACAATTTTGATGGTCTCCAAATTTGGATCAGGGTTTCCGGTGGTGGAGAGGCTATTTTGCATGCTTTGAATCAGTTTGTTGAGGACCGTGGTATTGATGTCCACCTTTCTATGATGTTGGTAGATTTCCAGAATGCCTTTAACTTGGTTGACCGTGAGATCATGTTACATGAAGTTCGTCGTCAATGTCTTGCTCTCTCCTGTTGGGTTAAGTTTTGCTATTCTAGTCATGCCAGGCTTTTTTATGGGGCGCACAGCTTACGGTCTTCTCAGAGGGTACAAGAGGGTGATCCTTTGGGTCCGTTACTTTTCGCTTTGGTGCTGCACCCTTTTGTTTGTAAGATACGTGACTCGTTTGCCTTGTGTTATCAGGCTTGGTACTTGGATGACGGCACTATTGTTGGTGATACCATGGTAGTTGGGAAGGTTCTAGACCGGATTATGGAGGATGGTCCCCGATCAAGGCTTCATCTTAATGTTGGTCAAACCGAGGTTTTATGGCCTACAAACGACCCTATGAGCAGGCTTTCTGGTGTTTTTCTCCATGATATTTCTAGGCCACTATGTGGTGTCAAATTCCTTGGTGGGCCTGCAAGTGTGTCTCCTGATTACAGTAGTGAGCTCGTGGTGAAAAGAGTGACGAGGACCATCGAGCTGATGGATTATGTTGCTAGGATTGATGATCCATAGTGCGAGTTGTTGTTACTTCAGGCATGTACCGGTATTTCTAAGATTTCTTTTGACTCGCCGCTTCGTTCTAGCTTAGAACGTGTTGTCGCTGCTTCTGGGCCTGGTTTTGGGGACTGCCAATGGCAGCTTGCCACTTTTCCTTTTGCTTTTGGTGGCCTTGGCGTTTATGCTGCGGGTGATGTCCTGCACTATTCATTTCTAGCTTCTTGCTTACAGTCCATTGAGTTACAGGCTAAGCTCCTCCCACCTTCTGGTATCATGGCTCCTGGACCTACCTTTGATGCGGCGTTGAGAGTGTTTACTGAGACTACTGGTTCTGACTTCCTGCGTAATCCTAGTGAAATCGCTGCCCCAGACTTATGAAAAACCTAGCAAACATATATTTCGCGAAAGTTGCTGCTTCTGCAGAATCGGTTTTCTCTTTGACCCCTCGGCATATAGCGTTGTGAAAATCTCAGCAAGGTGATACTCTTCTGATTGGCTGCGTGCGGTTCTTATTTCCGAGTTAGGCCAACTATGAACGGGAGGACTTACCGTTGTATGCTTAGCTATCAGCTAGGTATTCCTTTGTTTTCGATGTCTTTGACGTGTCCTTCTTGTTCTCGAGCCTTTGAGGAGGATATCTTTGGGGATCATGACATGTCTTGTGCTGGTACTATTAATATTAAACACCGACATAACCTTGTTTGTGATACCCTATTGAATATATGTTTCCGGTCTGGGATTTCTACTTGTAAGGAGGTGAATATTGGTTTGATCGATGGGCATGATAAGCCCATGCGTCCTGCGGATTTGTTGCTTTATTCTTGGGTTATGGGGTGTGATGTGTACGTGGATCTGTCTGTCTCTTCACCTTTGACTCGGTCTGGGATGTTTGACTTCGTGCCTGGACATGCGGTTCGGGATGCTGCTCAGCGCAAGTGTGCTAAGTACCGGGGTCTATCCGATATGATCGGCTATGGTTTCTTACCTTTCTCTTTCTCTTCGTTGGGGGAGTTAAACGCGAATGCTATTGCCTTGCTCAAGCGGATTCATAAATTCTCTGTGTCTCAGGATGCCGGAGCCCGTGTTGCCGCTTACATTTTTACTAGATTTAGCTTTGCTATTACTAAGGGAGTGAGAGCCCATATAGTATTTCGGCTGCCCACTAATTTCTTGTAAACTTCTTGTTGATCTTAATAAAAGTTGCGTTTAAAAATAATAATAATAATTAATAATTAAAATAATAATAATATCATCATCATCATCATCATCTCATCATCATCATGATCATCATCATCATCATCATTTATATCATCATCATCATCATTATTAATATCATCATCATCATCATAATCATAATAATAATAATTATTATTATTATTTGCAAGAATTCAAACTCTTCCATTTAAAAAATGAAATAGGAATCCGTACAAGAGATGGCCACTAACTGAAATACACAAGAGATCTAACTAACTAAGGACTCAATTACATCCTCCGAAAGTACACCATACATCCAAGCATACATACGAAGGCTAACAACATATTTGATCTAGAATAGAAGTTCAGTCACCGTGCGATTAGCTTCTTAAATATGCGAGAGTTGCGTTCTTGCCAAATAAAATTAATGAGACCATTAATAGCACAACGAGCCCAAACCATTCTCCAGCTGTTGCCTATATTAATCCCAATCTTGATGAGTTCATGTTTTAGGCTAAGAACCCTACGAGTGACATTCTGCCATCCCAAAATTCTCTGAGCAACGTCATTCGAATAATGACATTGAAAAAAAAAAAGATGATGCACATTCTCCAATTGACATTCACATAGAACACGCCTATTGACAAGAGAGATGCCTCTTCTAACCAGATTATCAATAGTAGGGAGGCAGTTTTGAGCAGCTACGACAGTCACAAAGCGATGTCTGAGCATAATAGCCATATCACAAGTAGCTTTAGCCCAAGTCAGCCTTGGGATGAATCCCTTAAAAACTTTATAGATAGGCTGAATGTCAATACGTCCCTGAAGAGTGCTAGCAAACAAAAGATGTACAACATTCACTTCGCCCCGGGTCCTCTGCATGAACTCATCTATTATACTGATAATCTTCTTCCAGCCTATAGAATCATTCCCCTTACCCTTTAAATCCCAGCAATCAGCCTGCTGGATTAAGTAAGCTCGACACCATTTGAGCCAGATGGAGTTACTGTGGAGCTGAGTTATCTTCCACCACCATTTGATTACCAAGGATTTGTTTCAACTTAGGATTTCTCTAATGTCAAACCCACCCTCATATTTTTACTTACACATCTGGGACCAGCTCATAAATATATGTCTTCTCCCTCATCCTTATAACCCTAGAGAAATTGTCTAGATAAGTGCTCAATTTTAACAATAATTTCCTTAGGAAAGAAGAGGCAAGAACACCAAAATCTTCTACTCCAAATATAATGGAATTTAAAAGTTGAACCTTACCTGAATAGGATAAAGTTTTAGCAGAACAATAATCTACATGAGCTTGGATTTTTCCCAATTAACTATTTTACATATCAACAGTCAATCTAGAAGTATGCAGAGGGGTGCCCTGCCCATGTACTTAAAAGGGAAACCTCCTTCAACATAGCAGGTGTGTTGCAGAATCAGACTTTTAACCTCCTGAGATACTCCTCCCATGTAAATGTTAGTTTTGCTGTCATTGGGTAGCAATCCAGACTAGGTGTCAAAAATTCTCAAAGCCTCTTTAACAGCCAAAACAGAAGGGAGATCACCCCTCACAAAGACCAAAAGGTCATCAGCAAACATAAGGTGGGTGAGACCAAGTTTGACACATTTGGGATGATAACTAAACCCAGGATACAAATAGAGGGATCTGAGTTTCCTAGGAAGACATTCCATGTAGAGGACAAAGAGTAAGGGAGAGAGAGGATCCCCTTGCCTAAGTCCTCTCTTCCCCATAAAGTAACCCACTGAGGCACCATTAGACCGTCCCCAAGTAAGGTCATGAGGGAGGTCATGACCTTATTGGGTCACCTTAATCTAAGATTAGGAAGCAAATTAACATGACCTTCTTGTGAAAGAGGTCAATTTGTGACCTCTTTTGCTCAACTTGACCTCTTTGGTGACCCAGGAGGTTGCATGCTCTGATTTGTTCCACAACAATAAAAAGCAAAGGACATTGTTTGAGAGTCTGCTCTCTTTCATAATTTTCTCATATATCTGACAATGAGAAAGAGTGATTAGTAATAAAATTAATTGAGAATTGTACATTAAATCAAAAAAAATTATGAGTATACAAAAAACTACTATATCGTCTAATTATCTATCAAGTGAAGTCAATTTTGGCATTTTAGACACTTTTTATTTTTCTATATTCTTATATATTCATTAAATTTGTACAAATTAATTTAAAAATAACCCAAAAATATTAAAATGTAATATCAAATAGACCATCAACATAAATTCATTCATACCAGAAAAAGAAAATCAAGAAAAATGAAGTGAAAACATAAAATAAAATAAACTTAGAAAATATTATCGGGTGATGGTGAATGCGGTGAGTCGGTGACGGTTTTTTTGGTTTAGAGATGAATGAGTTCGAGAAGGAAATAATTCATTTGAGGGAGATGAATAAGTTAGGGATGGAGATGATGTTTCTGACGATGTTGAATTTGTTGATCGAGAGAGGCATTGATTTAGTTAAAGGATGATGATAAAGAATTGATTTTGGGGAAAAATTGGTTAACTCAAAGAATATGATGGTGAGTGTGTGAGGATGTGGTTTATCTACGTACAACTTTTTTTTTACTTTTACTTTTTTTTTTTTACTTATTACTCCTTCCTATCCAATCCAATGTATCCATTTACTTTTGGGTGGTGTTCGAGGCAGCGGTTTGACCGCGTTTTTCTTCATTTTATATATAGAATTTTTTTACTAAAAATATAATTTTATGAAAGATATTTCCGTAACAAAACTAAATATGTTAATTTCGTCTTTCAATGTTTTATATTTTTTGATGTATAAACGGTCAAACTTTTGAAAGTTTGACCTCTAAAAGTAAATGGGTACATTGGATTGGATAGGAGGGAGTATAAGTTTGTTAGTAAGTAGTAATTGAAAAAGTAAGAGAGAGGTTTTAGTGGGGTAGAGAATTAGGGAAATGATTGAAAAGGTTGAAAAATAATTTGATTGATGACCTATTTCGTGACCTTGTACTTGGGAGGGTGAAATTAGATCAAGATAATTAAAGTGGGATTAAGAATAAAATCGGGTCGCGACCTAGTTAGCGCGACCTCTGTTTGGGGATCGTCTTAATATTAAAGGAAAACCTAGGGGTAGAGACACAAGTCATCACCCAGGGAATAAATTTAGTAGGAAGACCTAAACCAGGCAGAATTTGAAGTAAAAAGGACAAGTTCATGGAATCAAAGGCTTTCTTAAAATCAACATTAATCATACATCTAGGGGTAACATATTTTCTAGTGTATCCCTTAACCTATTCTTGAGTAAGTAAGGTGTTGTCAAAAATGTTTCTCCCATGCACAAAAGCTGCTTGCTCCTCCCTCACTATGAAAGGCATTACCTTCTTGAGCCTATTAGTCATAACCGTTGTAAATGTTTTGTAAGTCACATTACAGCAGGAAATAGGTCTACATTCCATAACAGATTGTGGACAAGCATACTTAGTAATAAGAGAAATAAGAGTAGAGTTCACCTCACGAAGTAACTTGCCAGTTCTGGAAGAATTTAGTTATGGCTGAAGTAAAATCTTCTTTGATAATGTTCCAAGATGTTTTGAAAAATTCAGCTGAGTACCCATCAGGACCACGGCTCTTAGTATCACCCATAGAAAATAAAGCAGCTCTAACCTCCTCAGGATTAACAGGCCGGATCAGGTCATTTGCAAGATCAGTGGAGAGAGTAGGGTCATTTCTTATAACATCCATGTCAACAAGGAAAACATAGGAGTCCTTACCCAGGAGATCTTTATAATAGTCAAGCAAAGCATTTTCAATTTCCAAAGGAGTAGAGCAGCTTTTCGCATACATATCTTATACAACACCAATAGAATTTAAGTTTCTCCTTTGAGCAATTTTAGCATAGAAGTATCTAGTGCTTCCATCATTCATTTGGATATCATGAGCTTTTGATCTTTGATAACTAATAATAAGCTCAATTTGTTTAAGCTTACAATACTCAGCTTTAAGTGTCTTTTCTTCACTTTGAAGCTGAGAACTCAGCAGATCATATTGCATTAGTTTCTGATAGGAAAGAAGGTTTTCTTTGGCAAGAAGAACTTTCTTTTCAATTCCAGTATAGACTTTTTTTATGAAGCTGTTTGAGAGTAGTCGTGCCCATCTTCAAAATGAGATATAAGCTGGAACATGTAAAAACCCACGATAGGAGAGTGTCAAATGTCATGGATGGAAGAATTGAAAATATGGTGGCTTCCCCAGAAGTTCAGATATCGAAAGACTCTAGGGGTAAACCTCCTTTCAATAAACAAAATAACAACTAATGGAGAGTGATCACAAATACCAGGTTCTAAAGCATGAGCAAAAGAATCTGGAAAAGTGCCAACCCAAAAGGCATTTACAAAAACTCTATCCAGTTTTATCTATTTTAAAGCAGCATTTTCCTGCTTGTTTGTCCAGGTAAACTCACATCCTCAATATCAGAGAGGGAAGGAGGAGTATTACTTATTCTTTCATCAAGTTTCCTCACACAATTAAAATCACCAAGAATCATCCAAGGTGTCCAAGTGGTAGACGCAGTATGGGTGATAAAATCCCATAAAAGATGTCTAGTGTTACCATCATTGGCACCATACACCATAGTTAGAGAGAATGCGGGACAAACCTGATTACTCACCTCCATATGCATCCACTGAGATCCAGCAGCAAGAAGCCTGACAGTCAGTGTAGGATCCTTCCAAAGCACCCAAATACGACCATTATAATGATAATGATAATTGCTATGAATATTGAAATGTCTAAAAACAGACCTATGCAGAGAGGCAACATACTGTTCTTTAACTCTAGTTTCAATAACACCCAAAATATCCAAATTTGATTTCAGAAAGAAATCAATTATTTCACACTGTTTAAGGGCATTATTCACGCCCCTAACATTCCATGCCCCCACAATCATGGAGAAGGGAGAGGAGGAGCCCCATCAATGATCCCCACATCATGATCCAATAGGACCTGGAACCCTTTATCTAGACTAGGAACATGGGAGACCAGTTGCAAAGGCTTAAATTTTCCAATTTTCTTCTTGGGAACCTCTAAGAATTTCACATTCACCATATCATCAGTAATAGTAGTGGATAATGAAACAAAGTTCTCCACATTAGACCCCAAATCATGCTCAGCAACACTGAAAAGCTCAGGGTTAGAGAGGAGTGGTTTATGGCTCAATAACCCACCAGTTCCTTCCTTCCTTGAGCCCCTATGACTAACCTTACAGGAGAAATCAAAAGGTACATGAGATGGGTGCTGGTTGTGAACAGGTTTGTCGTTCTCAGACCGACCATGTTCACTTCCACCATACTCACTTTCATCTGTCACCCTCCAGTTAGCCACCAAAGACTGAGAAGACTGAAGGGGGGCAGGGTGCTGGTATTTAGACCCAACATAATTATTCACCTTCTCAATCCCATGAGTAAGCCTAGATTGTACCCCATCTACAACATCCATATTAGTAGGTAGTTGTTGTAACTTCTCAGGAATAACCTGATTTCTACTCTTTTTCAGAAGTCTACAATGTTTCTCTTCATGACCTAGCTTTTTATAGTGGCCATATTATTATTATTATTATTATTATTATTATTATTATTATTATTATTATTATTATTATTATTATTATTATTATTATTATTATTATTATTATAACAACAAACTTTTATTAAGATCAAGAAAAAGTTTACAAGAAATTAGTGGGCAGCCGAGATACTATATGGGCTCCCACTCCCTTAGCAATAGCAAAGCTAAGTCTAGTAAAAAATATAAGCGGCAACTCGAGCCCTGACATCTGAGACATAGAGAATTTCTGAATCCGCTTTAGCAAGGCAACCGCATCCATCTCTAACTGCACTGAAACTATTCAGAAAAGACAACTAAACAATGACAAATTGAGCTAAGATTAAGACACTTGCAAGTACTCTGTTTCTGTTTGAATTGATTGTTAAAGAACAAGGATAGGACCTTAACCACAGCACAAAGCCAATGGTTGAGGGTTGAACCTTGATCCCAGCACACAGCTAAGGACCCAAGCTCACTTCCAAGCACAAAGCAAAGGAAGTTGTCTCAAGCACACAGCCAAGAGATTGCAACAGAAACAAGGTTTCAGTTTTATGTTTTACTTCAAATCTGATTTGTATTTCATTAGGTGAAGGCCTTATATAGGCAGCAAGGATACATCTCAGACGTTTAGGATACATCTAGGGCCACAAGGGCTTACAACATGAAACAAAATAACAGCTACAAACTTGCAGAATTCTGACATAAAGTAGATAAAGTAGAAAGTAGTTTCTAAAGAGACAATCTTCCTTAATTGTTTGATCAGGTGTGTCTTGGGTGAAGAGTGGACTTTCAAGCTTGGGTTTGTGAACCAAACTGAAGTAGGAAGGCTCCCAAAGATGTGCTGAAGGTACCTCACGCATTGCTTGTTCAAAAGGGGAAGGTTGACAGTGACATATTAACTACTACACAAAAGGCTGAAATCTGGACAGTTTGAAGTTGTCCCTAAGCTAACTCTTTGTGTGTTTGTTTCTTGGAAGGGAAGTCCTGGGGAAAGTTGTAGAGGACCTTCCCAAGACATAGGTTTGGGGGTTGTTTAGGCTTGTTTGATTGGCTAAAAAAGGAAGGTTTGACAAAACAGCTAAACTGCTACATGTAAGGCTGTAACTGGACTGGTTCACTTGGGTTGTGTTTTGAGGGGTGTTCTTGACGTTTTCTGAGGAAGGTTTCCTGGACAAAAAGGTAGTAGACCCTCCCTAGTACCATGCCCCATAGTTGGTTTGGAGTCCCTAAGCTTGGAAGTTGCCCTGAGACCCTCCCCAAGGCACTGCTGCTGGCTGAGTTTCCAAAGGTTTTGTTGGCTTGTTTTGTGAGTCTGTTTTGTGGCTTGTTTGGTCTTGGCTCGTGTCATGGCTACCACTGGCTCGTGTCTTTGTGTGGTGGCTTGGGCCTGGGCTATACAAAGCATTAAGATAGCTTTTGACATAGGGTAGGTTTGGCATTGAATCCTGGTTAGGCTGATCATAGGTTGATTGGTCTTGTCTTTGAGCATGGCATTGAACTCCTGTTGCAACCCCTCCTTCTTGAAAAAGATTTGCCCTCAAATCCTCTTCATCCTCAGAGTCTTCTTGATAATGACTTAGGTCTCCCACATTGAATGTCCCATGTACCCCATAATCCCCTGGTAAATCTATCTTGTAAGCATTAGGTCCTACCCTTTCAAGCACTTCAAAAGGACCATCAGCTCTTGGCATGAGTTTGTTTTTCCTCTTCTCTGGGAATCTTTCTTTCCTTAAGTGCAGCCACACCATGTCTCCTGCCTTGAACTCTCTAGCTTTCTTTGGACCTTTGGCTCTTGACTTATACATTTCATTTGTTCTCTCAATCTGTTTCTTGACTTGACTGTGAATCTGCATCATCTGTTGTACTCTTTCTTTGGCATCATAGTTGACTTCTTTCCTTATCACTGGTGCTAGGTCTGTTGGCATTAGAGGATTAGCACCATAAACAACTTCAAAAGGGGTCTTACCTGTGCTGTGTGAGGGAGCTCTATTGAATGCAAACTCAGCTTGTGACAGTTTGATATCCCAATCCTTTAATGACTTAGCAATGATACATCTCAAGATTCTTCCTAGAGTTTTGTTAGTAACCTCTGTCTGCCCATCTGTTTGGGGATGGTATGTTGTGCTGAAGAGTAACCTTGAACCTAGGAGCCTCCAGAGTGACCTCCAAAAGTGGCTCATAAACTTAGTATCCCTATCAGACACAATGCTTCTTGGTACCCCATGCAACTTTACTATTTCCTTGAAGTAGAGTTCTGCTACCCCCATGGCATCTTCTGTCTTCTTACAAGCAACAAAATGGGCCATTTTGCTGAACCTATCCACTACCACCATTACTGAGTCTTTGCCCCTTTGTGTTCTAGGCAATGCCACTATGAAATCCATACTGATGTCCTCCCAAGGTTTGTTTGGTACAGGTAGTGGGGTGTAGGGACCTGCATGGAACTGTGACTTGGCTAGTTGACAGGGTTTGCACCTTTTGCTATAGTGTCCTGCACATCACCTAGCATCTTGGGCCAATAGAACTGCTCATGCAATATCTCATAGGTCTTTTGTACCCCAAAGTGCCCTGCAAGTCCATTGCAATGGACCTCCTTGACTAGTAATCCTCTGTAAGGACCTCTAGGTATGCATAGTTTGTTTCCTTGGAAGAGGAATCCATTCTGTGTCAAGTACTTGCTCCCCTTCTTGAGTTTTCCTTCTGCATACACTTCCCATTCCTCCTTGAAGTCTGGATCTTCCATGTAGAGTTCCTTCATGAATTCAAAGCCTAGGACCCTTTGCTCCATGAATGACAACATCACAGATCTCCTAGAAAGAGCATCAGCTACTACATTGTTCTTGCCTTCTATGTACTTGCTTGAAAAGGAGAAGGATTGCAGGAATTCTACCCACTTGGCATGCCTGGGGTTGAGTTTGTGTTGACCATTGATGAACTTTAAAGCCTCATGGTCTGAATGTAGCACAAAAGGCTTAGGTTTTAGGTAATGCCCCCAATGATTCAGAGCTCTCACTATGGCATAAAACTCTTTGTCATAGGTAGAGTAATTCAACCTTGCTCCACTTAGCTTCTCACTGAAATAGGCTATGGGCCTCTTCTCTTGAACCAGTACTGCCCCAACTCCTAACCCACTTGCATCACATTCTACTTCAAACAGTTTGTTAAAGTCAGGTAAGCCTAGTATAGGGGATCTACACAACAGATCCTTAATGGTTTTGAAGGACTTCTCTGCCTTTTCTCCCCAAGTAAACTCTCCTTTCTTCATGCATTCTGTGATAGGAGCCATGATAGAACTGAACCCCTGAATGAACCTTCTATAGAAGGATGCCAACCCATGGAAACTCCTGACCTCTGTCACTGTCTTAGGTGTGGGCCAATCCCTGATTGCCTTAACCTTCTCAGGATCAACAGCTACCCCATCCTTTGATATGATGAACCCAAGGAAATGAACCTCAGGCTGCATGAAAGTGCACTTCTCTAGCTTACCATATAGCTTATTCTTCCTGAGAACATCACAAAGCAAGTTCAGATGTTGTAGGTGTTCCTTCTTGCTTGAACTGTAGACTAGAATATCATCAAAGTATACCACAATGAAATTTCCCAAGTAAGGCCTTAAGACTTCTGTCATGAGCCTCATGAAGGTGCTAGGGGCATTGGAGAGCCCAAATGGCATCACTAACCATTCATACAGCCCATGCTTGGTCTTGAAAGCAGTCTTCCACTCATCTCCAGCTCTTATCCTTACTTGATGATACCCTTGCCTTAGATCAATCTTAGTGAACACTTGAGCCCCACTGAGTTCATCCAGAATGTCATTGAGTCTAGGTATAGGGAACCTATACTTAATGGTGATATTGTTAATTGCTCTGCTATCTATACACATCCTCCAAGTTCCATCCTTCTTAGGCACTAGCAGTGCTGGTACAGCACAAGGACTAAGAGACTCCCTGACATACCCTTTGCTAAGCAATTCTCCCACCTGAGATTGCAGCTCTTGTGTTGCCCTGGGGTCACTTCTATAGGCTGGCTTGTTTGGAAGGACAGGCCCAGGTACTAGATCAATGTGGTGCTCAATTCCCCTTAGTGGGGGTAATCCACTAGGTAGTTCAGCAGGGAAAACATCCTCATAGGCCTTCAGCAAGGCTTGTAATTCCTTAGGCACTTGGTTAGACCCTTCCCCTACCTCCTTGGTGAGGAGGACATAGACTGGCCTAAGATCATTTAACTCTTGCTCCATCTCTGCTTCACTTAACAGCAGAACTTCCTTAGCAGCTTCAGTTAAGAGTGGAGGGTTCCCTTTCAGGATAGGGGGTAAAGGAGCTAAGATGATTTTCTTCTTCCCAAACCTAAAAGAGTAAGTATTGTCCCTTCCCTGATGGACACATCCCTATCAAACTCCCAAGGCCTCCCTAATAGAAGGTGACAAGCATCCATAGGCAATACATCACACAAGGCCTCATCAGCATATCCTTTCCCAATAGAAAATGGAACAACACATTGTTGATCTACTCTAACTTCAGCCCCCTTGTTCAGCCACCTAAGCTTGTAAGGTTGAGGGTGGTCTTTGGTGGGCAATGTTAGTTTATCCACCATTGTCTTAGAGGCTACATTGGTGCAACTCCCTCCATCCACAATCAGATTACACACCCTCCCTTTTATGGTGCACCTAGTTCTAAAGATCTGGTGTCTTTGATCTTCTTCTAAGGGTTGGGGTTGTGTGTGCATGACCCTCCAAGTCAGCAGGCTTAACCCAGCATTGGGTTCTATCAACTCCTCACTAGCCTCTATCTCAGGCTCTTCCATCTCCTCATCACAGACCAACACCTCATCATCCCCCCAATGGATTACCTCTAGAGTGCTCAGAGCTCTTTTAGATGGACATTCTCTAGCAAAATGTCCATATCCTTGACATTGAAAACACTTTTTGAGGGGGGTAGTCTTCCTTTGGCCTGCCTCAACAACCTTGCTTTTATCAGGGTTAAAAGGAGTCTTAGTAGGAGCCACAGGTTCTCCCATCTTAATTCCTACAAAAGGTTTGTAGTTAGGTGTTCTAGCAGGAGTTTTAGAGACACTGGCTTTCCCTTTCCCCAACGTTTCTACTCTTAAGGACAAGTTGACAGCTTCCTCAAAGGAGTATATGTTTTGCAGCCTAACTTTACTAGCTATCCTCTCATCCAAGCCTTCTAAAAACCTTGCTATCTTGTGCTCAGATTTCTCAACAACCTCACATTGCAATGTAAGTTGTTCAAAGTCTCTTAAATAAGATTCTACAGGTCTTTGGTCTTGTTTAAGGTGGGTGAGCTTAATGAACATGTCTTGAGTGTAGTCCCTAGAGACAAACTTAGCTCTCATTTTCTTTTTCAGTTTGAGCCATGACTTAACAGGTTCTTTCCCTTCCCTAACCCTCAAGGTTTTCATGTTTTCATACCACAGTGAGGCATAGCCTTTTAGTTTAATGATAGCAACCTTAAAAGCCTTTCTATCAGTGTATCCTTTAAACTCAAAGACTCTTTCTACAGACCTTAGCCAATCTAAGAAATCATCAGGGTTCAAGCTACCTAGGAAGTCAGGAATCTCTACCTTGATATCTTTGTCTTGGTGTCTGAGAAGACTGTGATCTGAGCCATCTGAATCTGACACTTCAAACTGATCTACAGGTTGTCTCCTCCTTACTCCACCTTGTGGGAAAGGTGCTCCTCTTCCTCGACCTCTGCCTCCCCTTGTATCATTGTTCTGTTGGCCCTCAAGGAGTTCATTGACAGATCTAGAGACCTCCATTACGGTTCTGACAAGATCTTGAACTGTGTTTTCAATACCTGTGATTCTCTCTTCACTCATGGTTGTATTTTGTGTTTTTAATGTAGTTAGGTAGATGAACTCACAAACCAAAGCTCTGGTAACCAATTTGCACTGAAACTATTCAGAAAAGACAACTAAACAATGACAAATTGAGCTAAGATTAAGACACTTGCAAGTACTCTGTTTCTGTTTGAATTGATTGTTAAAGAACAAGGATAGGACCTTAACCACAGCACAAAGCCAATGGTTGAGGGTTGAACCTTGATCCCAGC